>VMDR010020406.1:0-17585 GCA_007922815.1 Macrotus californicus
ATGAGAATATTTTATGCATTGTACACATGTTATTTTACCAAATGCTAATACCTCTAGGAGGTGGGTGGTATTTTCCACTTGTCATGAGACAGGAACTGAAACTCAGATAGGTTAAGTGATTCACTTTACCTGGGAAAGACAGCTCAGGACTCTGCTGTTTTAACTATGCTGTTCTTACTACATGCTTTTAGTGAGCTCACTTTACCACATCTGTATGTGATCTTGTCACGTCTCCCTGTTACTTTCCCATCATTGCCTACCCAAACTCTCAACTAATAACTGAGATTTATATTTATATCATTGAGAACACAGAAGCCATCCACCAGAAATCTTCCATTTTCTAAGCACCAAATCTAGAAAACCACTTGCATCCATACTCCCTGAGAGAATAAATTCTGGCCTTCGCATATTTTGGAACTATCTTGCTTTTTAAGGTCCTTTTTAAAGGGCTTCTTAAAGTTCTTTTTAAGGACTTTAAAACAAAGATCAGTATCTTTCTCTTCAGAAACTTGACCCATTCTCACTATAAACCCTTCTCTTCAATTTTAAAATGTGTTCCAGTGATTCCTACAAACAACAACAAAATTTTCTCTTTTTTCTTTTATCATTATTATTTTTTATCCTCACCTAAGGACATTTTTTTTCATTGCTTTCCATTGGTTTTAGAGAAAGGAAGGGGGAGAGAAAAACACTGGTGTGAGAAAGAAGTATCAATTGGTTACCTCCCATATGCAGCTGGACTGGGGATCGTACGTGCCTGGACCGGGATTGAACCTACAACCTGGGTATGTGCCCTGACCAGGAATCGAGCCCTCAACCTTTTGGTTGAAGGATGGTGCTCCAACCAATTAAGCCACACCAGCCAAGGCAACAAAAATTTCTTGATTTCACATTTATCTTCATGTAGCTACTGTTGGTTCTCAACTGATTCTCAGAATCACACTTCTCAAAGAGCTGATGACATTTACAGTCTCCCCAAACTCAGTTCTGCTGTGCAGCCCATTCCAATTGGATTTGCTCGGCCTCGGAGAAATTGTTACACTACGGTCCCCAGTGCCAACATGTTGATATTGGATGCTTCCATTTTCATCTTATTTAACTGCTGGGCAACTTTTGAAAAGTGCTTTATACCCTCCCCTTGAAGGATTCTTTTCTTCCTTTTCTGTTGTCTCCGATTCCACAGTCTTCTAGGGTTTTTTCTTTTTGTTTGGTTGGTGGTTGCTTTCGGGAGATCCTTTTCCACATATAATTGTGGGAAGCCCTGGGAGCCTTGTCCTGGGCCCACTTTCTCACACCACACTCGCCGTATGTGCTTGATATTTCATATTTGCTCCTTTAGGTTCCCCCTTCACCCTCTTCATGTTTTGTTCTGTGAGGCTGTTTTACAGGCCCCGCACCATGGTCAGCTTTGCCCTGTGGCTTTTGACTGGGTTTGGTCAATGTCAATGTGAGGCACTGGAGGAGATCGGAGAGGGAGAGTTGGAGGATTACAGAGTCAGGGGAATTATTTCCCCACCTCCTACCCAGTTAAGTCGATTGAAAGAGGCTGTGCCTTGATATCTACATCCAAGACCTCTACCAGAGGATTCTGTGTATATATATAGCCACTCTGGGGTTTCTTAGCTGCAACAGCTCTATTCCCTTCAGGCTTAGGGTCAGTAAGTTCCCAACTTTTGCTGGACCAGAATAGTGTACCTGCTTCTATTAGTTTTTCTAAGCCCTGTGTACACTTCCTAAATAATACTTTTATTTAATTTTTACTTACCTATTTTAAGTGCACCATCTGTTTGCTGTGGGATCCTGAACTATGGGACTCTTCACCAGGAAACAAACACTGATATGGATATAGAGTTAGGGATATAAAAGCATATAAGGGAATTACTCCTGTGAAAGATAAAAAGGAAGAAAAACTGGGCAGAAAGAGTCTTCAGTGATACCCGAGATCTAATACCTTGGAAGAGAAAGGAGGTGGGGGAAGCGGGGTTGGTCGTGAACAGTTCCAGATCACAATGTAGATCTGATGAAATCTTAGCTAGTCCAATGGGGAGTTCTGGAGCAAATTTAGATTATTAAAGCAGCTCCTCCATTGGATAAAAATGGCATGGTCCTAGACATCCATCATCTTTAGTCGTTGCTCTCTGACTGTGACCTTCATTCAAAAGCTGATTGGATTCTGAAGACCATAAGAGCAAAGCTATCATCTAACTTCAGTCTTTGCTGCTAAATATAAGTTTTTTTCTTGAAGGCAGTGGTTATCAGTGCAGCTATATAGTTGCCACACTAGGGAAATTTATGCCTTCCTATATCTTTAAATGTCATCTGTATCAGACAACTCACACTATCATACTGTTATCTCTCTTTTTTATCCCTAGTCTTATCTTACTATCTACCAGTCCTTCCAATGTAGATGTCTTCTCAGAAGGGAGGGAGAAATACATTGATGTGTGAGAGAAACATCGATTGGTTGCCTCTTGCATGCTCCTAACTGGGGATAGGATGTGGCCCACAACCCAGACATGTGCCTTGACTGGGAATTGAACCAGTGACTTTTGGTTTGTGGGATGATGCTCAACCCACTGAACTACACTAGTCAGAGCACAAAATATTGATTTTTGTCTTATTCTCAATCCTAATATTATTCTGGTATTTAGAATTCTTTAAACTCCATCTTTTTGTACCCGTCTCATCCCAAAACCACAGGAGTCATTCTGGATCACCTCATCCTGCACACAGTATGTCCTGTTTATTATCAAAGCCTGCCTCAAAAATATATCTTGAGTTTGGCCTTTGACCTTCATTTTTACTACCATTTCCCCAATTAAAGCCACTCCCAGCTCTCATCCAATACTGACTGAAACAGCCCGCTCTTTTCTGTTCTCCCCACCCATTCTTGTCCTCTCTGATGCATTGGTCAGAATGAACTTCTAAAACAGACGTGTGGATCGTGTGGACTCCCCGCTCAGAGTACTTCAATGGCCTCATAATTTACTTATGACAAATCCTTCATACAGCCTCTGAGAATCTTCTTGATATAACTTTTACACGTTTTTCCAGTTTAATCTTACGCCACTTTTACTTCTTGCTCACCAGACAGACTCCAGTCGCACTTACCTTCTTTAGAGATCCCCTAGTATTTCTAATTTTTATTTCTATCTCATGTTCAGGCTTCTGCACACAATGGTCTTTTCACTCAAGTTTACAGCTCCTACTCAACTTTCATCATTTAGTTTAATTGAAACATTATGAGTTACTCTCTGAAACTCTTTTTTTTTTTAAATAGATCTTATTTATTTAACCCTGGCTGGTGTGGCTCAGTGGATTGAGTGCTGACCTGTAAATCAAAGGGTCACCAATTTGATTCCCAGTCAGGGCACATGCCTGGGTTGTGGGCCAGGTCCCCAGTTGGGGGCTTGAGGGAGGCAACCACACATTGATGTTTTTCTCCCTCTTCCTCCCTTCTCCTCTCTCTAAAAATAAATAAATAAATTTAAAAAGAAAAAGACACCTCCTTTAAAAAATTTTATTTATTTATTTTTTTTTAGAGAGGGGGGAAATGAGGGAGAAAAAGAGGGAGAGAAACATCAGTGTGTGGTTGCCTCTCACACACCCTCTACTGGGGACCCGATCTGCAGCCCAGGTATGTGCCCTGACTGGGAATCGAACTAGTGGCCTTTTTGATTTGCAGGCCAGTGCTCTGTCCACTGAGCCACACCAGCCAGGGCAGATTCTCTGAATTTCTTAATATACATCAGGGCTCCTATTATACTCTCTTATAGGATTCCATTGCCTTTTTATTATCCATATAACTTATTACAGTCCATAATTATTCATTTGTGTAGTTGGTTTGTTTAATGTAAGATCTGTTTAAACAAGACCCAGGAGGTCAAATACCATATCTGTTTTACTTATAACTATATCTCCAGCATCTGGCATAGTGCCTAGCATGTCATTGGGTCTTAATTTAGACTTGTTTTCTTTCATAGGTAAATGAACAAATAATTATAAATCAAGTGATAGCATCACTATCCCAGTTAATTCTATCCTACTTTTCTTTCAGAAATTTTATGGTTGATATTTTGGCCCTCTCTCTTTTTCACTCCTTAGATTTTTGCATTATGTACCTTACACTTTGGAGTTCAGTCTACCCTTGAGACTCAGTGAATATTTTCAGTCCCCAAACTAACTTATATTTATGTTCAGTGTGCCTTAATGTGTATTGACTTTATTCAGTGATTGGAGTCATGACATGCTTACTTTTAATAATTTTTTAGAAATCCATACTTAATGTGACTAACAAATATGCTTTCAACGCACCAGAGTCATTTATCTAGACATTGCCTGTGTCTTTTTCATGAGGAGATTGATTTCCTTTCCTAATTATGGAGAATGTGTTTTAGCCAAAGTACAGGCTAAAGATCCTTCTTTTAAGTCTGCCATCATAATTATTTTTCTGTCACTAACTAAGGAAAGTAGCACATCCAGTGACTAGGTAAGAATGCCAGAATTACACTGCTTTCCAGCATTGGATCCTTCCTGGTACAAATTTTATGTCCCTAAAGAAAGCTGCTTTTGGGGCAATAGGAAGTCTGTGAATGCACCATCGGGAATCCCAGCTGAATATTGTCATTCTCTTTCTACACATTTACAAAGAGGCAGAGACGATGAGAAACGCTGTCATCGTTCCCATCTCTTTCTGAGTCATGAAGAATAGCTCTACTTCTTGCTTTAATATTCCACACGCAGCATTTCTCTATACGTGGACTTCTGATATGTCTGTCAGTTTAACTAGTTTAAGAAATTTGCCTAGGAAGCCATGGGAAGCCATCTCCATCTGCACCCCAAGTGTGTGTGTGTGTATTTGGATACATGTTTCATCACATAATGAGACTTAGGACTACCCAATTTGTGAGAAACTAAAGGCTTTCACTGGGAGAAGGATGAGAGGATATGTTTTATTCTAAGCATGTTGGTGGTAAAATAAACCAAGTTAAAATCCAAAGAGAATTGCCCTGTCCAGGTAGCTCTGTTGGTTAGAGCATCGTCCAAATGCCACCAGGGTTGTGAGTTCGATCCCTGGTTAGGGCACATACCAGGATCAACCAATGAATGCATAGATAGGTGGGAAAACAAATCTATGTTTCTCTCTCTCCCTCCCTCTCTCTCAAATCAATAAATAAAAAGCAATTTAAAATATCCAAAGAGAAGACCATGCTAGAGAAAAGAAAGCTAAGTAATTTTTTGTTAGATTAAAAAATATTTTCAATGTCTAAAAAGATAGTTTTGATGTTCATGTGTAATTGTTCTTTTTATAAATTGGTTAACTTACATCTTAATTAAGGCATTCCTTGGGAATTATGCTAGTTTATATGGAGTTATAGTTAACAAAAAAGGAAATACTTACAAACAATGTGATAGAAAGCCTTTTTATTTCGACTTTCTACCCCTAAGTACAATGCCTTTTGTTTTTACCCATTTAGTTTAAGAAAAGGGGTGTGGCCCCTAGGAAAAGTGAAACCCATAGTGACTTCTGTTTCTTATGCCTTCCTTTTTTTCTTTTTTAAGATTTTATTTATTTATTTTTAGAGAGAGGGGGAAGGAGGAAGAAAGAGAGGGAGAAAAACACTGAAGTGAGAAACATCTGTTGGTTGCCTCTTATAGGTGCCCGATTGATCTGGGGACCAAACTCACAACCCAGGCATGTGCCCTGGCCAATCACCTGAGCCACACCCATCAGGGCTCTGATGCCTTCTTTATGAACCATTTTTTTTTGTGATTACAGGGGCTCCCTCTACCTCTCTCAATCAAGTTCTTCTTTATGAAAAAGAATATAAGTGAATTAATTCTACAAATATTTATTGACCAACTACTATATACCAACCACTCTTCTAAGCACTTAGAAAATAGCAATGAAGAAACAAACAAAAATTGCTGCTCTGTTAGGACTTATATCTTAGCATACATGAGAGGATGGTGATACAGAATATAACAAATACATCTAAATGATTATCAAGGGCAAATGCAATAAATATTTTAGTTGCTTTGTCTTTTTTGTGGAATTCCATCAGGACTAAAAATCTCTTACATTGTCCATAATTCTTGTGCAAAGAGACAAATATCGAATAATATAAATAAGTTAAATATTTGATAATAAGAAGTTATGTTCAAAACAAAAAAAAAAGCATAATGGAGAGATGATATATTTGAGTTTACAACTTTAAATTGCCTGACCAGGTGAGACTTTGCTGAAAAACAGCATTCATGTAAAAATCTGAATCATATTAACTAGTTATTTTAAATTTGAGTTTCTTTTACTTAATTAACTGGAAAATGTTAATAAATGTCAGAGCTGCCCTGGCTGGTGTAGCTCAGAGATTGAGTGCCAGCCTACGAATCAGAGGGTCATCAATTCCATTCTCAGTCAGGGCACATGCCTGGGTTGTGGGCCTGGTCCCCAGTAGGGGGTGTGTAAGAGGCAACCACACATTGATATTTCTCTCCCTCTCTTTCTCCCTCCCTTCTCCTCTGTCTAAAAATAAAATTTAAAAAATCTTAAAAAAATAAATTTCAGAACTGGTATAAAACTATAATTAACTAATTAATTTTTATTATAATTTGTTGATTAACTTACCATTGGTAATTTGTCAGGCAGGCCTCTGGAATAAACTTTGCTTATGACTGTCCCTGGGCTTCAAGGAATAAACCATGTTAAAGCACAGAGAGAGCCAAGGGGGCAGGTAGCTATCACAAAAATATGAGAAAGAAAGAAAGTAAATGAAGTCATTGATATTATTCCAAAATGATCAGGCCTCTGGCTTTTTTTGTAGGGTTTCCACTGTTCCTTACTACCTTCAGGATAATGCCCATACCTCTTTATTTTACATTACTACCCCTTCAAAAAATTGGCGTCCTGCTGGATTCTCCAAGAGGTGCATCTGTGTTCAATAAAACTTTATTTACAAAAATAGGCTGTTGGCCAAATGTCTGTAGTTAACTGTTTGCCTATCCCTGGTTTACTTTATGGAACTCTACCATTCTTAGCAAATGGCTTGCATTCAAAAAGATATCTCAGCAGTACAAGAAACTGCTTAATTTGCCATCAACATGTCCATATTTCAGGTAGGAAGTTGGAGGTAAAGAAAAATGGTTAAAAGAGCTCTTACTAGCTGTTTATTAAAGCAGAAATTTCCTATATTCCTCATCCAACATTGTTTGCATGTCATTAGCCACTTCTCCATGCAAAGAACCTAAGGACTGTAGCTGTTCAGATGGACCTATTTTCATTCAATAAAATTAGGGTTCTGTAACCAAGGAAGTAAGAAAGACTGGATATTGGGTGGGCTTCTAGAAGTTTCTGTCCTAAGTACCAGATTCCCATTACTCAGAGTCATTTTGTGAATATTGAATGCTCTAACATGCAGTTGCTGTTAGGATTGTGCCATGCATACTGTAAACTCTTAATAAAGCTGACACATTGTTGGAATTAGCATTATTTTTATCTTTTGTGTATTTTGATCTTTGTTGTATTTCCAGTGCCTAGAATGTTTTCTGGCATACCTGTTGACTCAGTAACAATATTTGAATAAATAAATGAGCTATCATTATAGTCAGTTAAGATGTTTGTGTTGTAGGAAGCAGAAGCTGTACCACTTATTAAAATAATAATAAGAATACCACTTGCTTTCAGAAGTGACAAGATAGCTGGGGAGTCAGTCTCAGACAGGGACAAGTATCCGATTATTGCTGTGATTATTTAGCTACAACTACTTTTACTCTGTCCTTGAATCACTCCACTCAACATTTAAGGCTTCATGAAGCAAAGTGTAATGTGCCAAATGTGACTGAATCATCTGTTTTCATTTCAATGGAGAGAACAGGACACCTTGTTTTATAGTCCCACCAAAACTGCATGTAACTGGTGAGAAGCAAAAAATTAGGATGAAGTCAATGTGAAGGATGAAGTCAGCAGGAAGGTACTAGGCAGAAGAAATAAAGGAATGTCCATCACACATTCCCATTTCTTTTAGTTTGCCTCTCTTCCACGGATGTGTGATTGTATGTAACAGCATCCTCAGGGAGGAAAAAGAGGTCTAGCAATTTGGCCTCTGTGAACACAACCATATCTTCATTTTTTCCAATTAAATGGAAAACTATCACCTTGTAAAACTGAGTGCAGAAACCCTGCTCAGATGACATTAACAAGAATAGTTCTTGGAGGTAAAGATGACAGGACAGGACAATGAGATTCTAGGGCTGATACTGGAGAACAGTAAAGAAATGTAGAGGAAAGGTCAGGGACTATGACCAAAAAAAGGTGCTGTGGGTTTGGATAATGATAGCTGCAGAAACTTTCTTCTAATCATACAATGGCATAAACTCTCTTATTGTTTCTAAATCCTTCATTTTCTGTAAAAATTATACTGCCAGTCTAGATGATTGTTGAGCAATTGATTATCATCTCAGATAAAAAGTAGAGCCCCCAAGGTTCCCAAGGGTTTTCACTTTCTTTGCCCTTATCAATGTATCACTGAATATAGATCTGGGACAACCTAGTGGTTTGTTGTTAAGCATGAGTCACAACAGGATCCTCGACTATCATGCAAGTCTATCATGCATTTGGAATTTGCTTTAATTTGGTAAATTTTATTGGGAGTTTAAAAAGTTATAAAATAAAATTATTCTCTTTATTTTATTGCTAGAGACAAAATAGTTTATATGATCCCCCAAATTTTGATTTGCATGATTGTGAATATTTGTGCTACTACTGAACACCAATCCAAGACATTGTTGGAAGTATTGTATGTTAGTGAATTGTAAGTGCAGGAAGCCTTAGAGCTATGGAACCTCCTTTAATGACTTGGATCTAGAATTTTTTTAAATTGTGTTTGTTTAGATATTAAAGAATTGATCAAATCAGATTGATAAAAGTGACCCCCTTGTCAGCACTTTAAATGTGGTATTTATAAAGTTTAGCAAAAACAATCTTTTATGAATCTAGACTTAAACATTTTTTTTGTAGTTTAATCATATTTATTCCTATGAATTCACATTAGGAAATGTATGCAAATGTCATTAAAGAGTGAACAAGTAATTAAAAATCAAGCATAATGCAAAAAAGACAAACTTTAAAATACATTATTTGAACCCTGGCTGGTGTGGCTCAGTGGATTGAGCGCAGGCCTGCGAAATGAAAGGTTGCAGGTTTGATTCCCAGTCAGGGCACATGCCTGGGTTGCAGGCCAGGTCCCCCAGTGCGGGGTGCGCAAGAGGCAATCACACATTGACGTTTCCCTTCCTCTTTCTCCCTCCCTTCCACTCTCTAAAAATAAATAAATAAAATCTTAAAAAAAAATACATTATTTGAGAACTAAAAACCCTTAACATTCTATAACTTGTTAGTGCTTTCGCTTGTATAACAACGCTAATCTTTTTGTGTTTCTCTTTGCAGTGCTTTAATGTGTCGTTGAAACTACAGACCTAGAGCCTCAGTGGTTCCGTGCTGACAGATCGCATATTTTGAAAACTTGAGGTATTTTATCATAAAACATGTCTGGTGAAAAATTTGAAGCATAGGATTTTGCCTAACACCTGGATAAAGAATTCCTCACCTGGTATGTTAAAGAACTCAACACCAGCACCATGACAAACCAGGAAAAGTGGGCCCACCTGAGCCCCTCAGAATTTTCTCAACTTCAGAAATATGCAGAATGTAAGTATTCATATTAATAATATCATTGTACTTGGCATTTGTGCTGAACAGGGTATGATGATTTGCAGGAACAGGTTATAGATGATGATCAGGATTGATGTAGGTATGTATGTCTTTTGTGTTTGCAATTAGGTCAGCTGCAGACTGCCTTTTTGACATGAGGAAAAGGTAAACTTAAATTGAACATCAACTCTGGAAGAAAAGGAGTTAGAATGCTAGATGCAAAACTAAATTTGGAAACACTTCACCTGTAATAGAAGTGAAGCAAAGCTTAAGACAGCCTGGGGGAATGGAGACTGGCAAGACAGGAGCCAAGAACAAGAAGGAGAAGACAGTAATAAGGAAGTAAAAGGAGAAAGATAAATGGTGTTATTCTTGAGTCAATAAAACTCAAGAATTCATATACATTGGGAGGGAAGGGAAATGGGAGATTTGTTTTCCTGATTCTCAGCCTAATATTTCCAAAAGGACCAGAAGTTAGGAGTCATAGACACATTGTGGAGTTGGCTTTAGGGGTAGAAAAAAAAAAGAAGAAGAAGAGCTGCCAGGACCTTAGGACAACTTGTTTAGTGTGTGTATTTATAGAAGTGATAAACCGTGGTAATATGCTTTACAGTGGCATATTTTTAAATATTAAATTTCTTTATAGGTACACAATAGGATTTTGTTTACAAGAAATTTGTTTTTATCATAGACTTCCAGGAATATGACTGTTTCATGAAATGAGTTTCAGCTATTTATATATACCAATTGGGTCAAGACACTGAAAAGAAAAAAGGAGGCATCTAATAAATAGGAGGCACTAAAAGGTTGGGAACATGAGAAGTCGAGAATAAATAATCTGTAGAGAACAGAATAAAAATGGTGAGAGTGAAGGGAATAACATGACACTGGGGGAATAAAATGCAAGAAATGGAAAGAGAAAAAAATAATAACTCATAATACTTCGAAATGCAAAAACTGAAGCAGCTGGTGGTGGTAAGGCACAGGGAAGTGATGGTATATAGGAGGCAAGTGTCCGGAATAATGTGAATAATATGAAGGAGAGGCAGAGAAGATGGTTAAACACAGAAGAGGGATTTGGAACAATAAATAAATGTGATGGTAATCATGGATAATAACATGTTTATATGCTACATATTATGAATCAGGAAGATAAATAAATAATGCGTACTATTGAAAAATCCAACCTCACAGGTTTTCTAGAGCTTTCCTAACTTGAAGGCTGCAGTACTCTGGGTGAGGGTTTAAGAATACTGCTGAGTATTTACCAGGAAGTCACAAATCCATAAGACTATGTGCGTATTTTTTAGACAATAATAATAAAAATACAACTATCGTATGGAAGAGGTAGGTGTAATATTTTTAAAAAAACATATTTTGTGTATTTATTTTTAGAGAGGGGAAGGGAGGGAGAAAGAGAGGATGAGAAGTATCAATGTGAGAGAGAATTCAACCATTCTCTCTCACGTGTGCCCAGACAGGGGACTGACCCTGCAACCCTGGTGACCCTTCAAGCTGTGGAACCCAACCAACTAAGCCACACTGGAAAGGACATGTGTCATAAATTCTTGACATCAAAATGTGGTCCTCATACTCAAAAGCTGTTTTGAGCCACTGAAAGTACAATTCATTCATTTATCACATAAAGAAAATTTAGCCCAGTATGGTTCAATTCTTGCCTACATCCTTATAATCAATAATTTCTAAATTGCCTAAAAATGATTCACCTATGGTGTCCAGTTTCTGTGTTCTCTTTGCATTATATCCAAAAATTAAGTGAATACTTCTAAGCATCTTCTTTTGGGACAGTATTCTGCTTGATGTTGCAGGAAATACAAATATGAACAGATATGGACCATGCCTTCAAGGAATTTATATTTTAATGAAGGCTAAAACTAATGGACTGTTATTTCTAGGCAGAATTTTGTAAGTGCCACAAACAAACTTGAGGATTCTCTGGACCTTAAATATTGAATTGGAGATGGAGAAAGGGCAGTGTTCATGGAAAGAGTAGGATTTGAGATACATCTTGAAATATAATTTTAAGGTAAAGGAAGAAGAAAATAATACAGATATAAAAGGATATTCAGCATATTTTTGAGGAAGAGAGATGAGCCACACCACAAACTGAAGGAGGAAGCGCACTTCAGATTGTAATAAATGACACAGAATCGGCGTAACACGACACTCAAGCTGAGTTAGGCAGCGAGGAGGGATTGGAAAGCTGAGGGGTAGAGAGGCATAAATGCTGCTGTACTTCGGAAGGTTTGGTCGGAGAACTCTGGGAATGGTATGGGGTCATGGAAGGAGCCTAGAGTCGGGCCAGTGGGCTACTGGGGTAAAGTAAATAATGTGCATGGAGGATGAAAAAAGACCAGAAAAGTGGAGATTCAGATGAAAACTAACAGGAGAACTGGGGAAATGAGAAAATAAGAGAATTGAGAGCTGAGTATGGGTGGATTTGGGTGACATAATCCCCCAAGTAAAGAAAACAATCAATTTGATTTAGGTTTGTTGAACTTGGCTTGCTTATTTAAATATGTTTTCCAGTGTTCAGGTGCCTATAGGAAAAAATCCTTATAGGAAACATGATTATAAAATAGGTAAATTATTGCCATGACAGTGAAAATATCATTTATAAGGGCTATTGGTTAAATATTTTGAATTTCCTTTGAATTGGTAAACAGAATTTAATTCTAAAGTCTTAAATATATCACAGGCTGCTATTCTGATTGAATATATGGGGTGTATTTAATTATGACGTGAAAAAGCTTGATTTAACAATCAGTTTCGTAAACGCTTAAGAAATAAAAACTATCATAAATGTAAAAGTTGTAACATTGAAACAAAGATTAATGAACATTCAATAAATTGGTAACAAGAAGTAACATGGTAAGTGTAAGAACATTATTAAAATGGATTTCATGAGAAGATGAATTGATTGATTAACATTGAATGAAAAATCATAGTGCTACTTCCATGATCACTTGACTTGGTGTTTTTTTTTTTTTAAATCACAAAGACTACATAAAAAGTGTGAGACTGAGTCCTCTGTGACAGCAATTTTCAATCACTGTGCCACAAGAATTTTTTAAAAACATGTAATACCTGACTATTAAGTCAGGGACACTGACCTTAAACTGTCAAGTAAAAAAATGACAACAGCCAACACAACAGTAGCCATCTGGTGTGCGTGAGTCAAGATGATACCTATTTTTTTTCCTAAGCCTGACAAAAAAATCTAATATATTTTTTGGCGTACTGCAGAATTTTAGGAATAGGTTTGTGTGCCATGAGATGAAAATGGTTGAAAATCGTTGCTCTATGAAGTTTCCTGTGTAATTAAGAAGCAAAGATGAGCATGATTAGGATGTATCCTTGTGTCATAAATTTTGATTGTCAAACCATAACTGGAAACACACTTGCCATCTCGAAGATGATAAAAGTAGTGGGCTTCTCCTTGCTCTTCAGTACATGTGATCTGTTCATCTGCGGCATTTAAGGATCAGATATTTCATGTCGCGGTGCCGTGCTGGCAAAGTGACATTCATCCATACTCTGTCATGAAAGCGGTCTGTTGGATGTGCTGTTTAGTTGTCATTTGGTATCTTTTAATAAGAAATTGTTTGTATGTATGAGATAGCTAAGTTAAAAACATGTTATTGATTTAAGTATTCACTTGCAACATAGATTATATCAAATAAATGTTGTAGATGCTTTTGGGGGATGGGGTGGGGCTGTGGAACTCTTAAGTCAAGCTAAATGAGTTCATGGAACCCCCACCCCAGCAAAACCAAATTATTCAAGTTTAACCTAGAAAATATCGTTTCTTCATGTTATCTGATTTGGAGTCTTTTCTACAATTGCCACAGTATACCCCATGTGTGCTGCTGTAATGAAGTACCATAGACTGGGTGACTTACATAAACAACAGAAACTTATTTCTCACAGTTCTGGAGGCTGGAAGACTGAAATTGGTGCCAGCATGGCTGGGTACTGATGAGGGCCTTCTTTTGGGCTGCAAGATGTCAGCTTCTTTTTGTATCCTCACATGGTGGAAAGAGCAAAAGGGGGAGCAGCGAGCTCTCTGGGGAACTCCTAAAAGGGCACTAATCCAATCACTGTGTCCGAACTCCACCCTCGTGACCTCTCTAATTCTAAAGAGCCTTCTCATTGGGGGTGGGGTTTTACCATATTCATTTAACATGTAATGAACATAGTCCATTATACCCTGCAACTTTGATTAACTTCTCAACTTCTAGGCTGTTTTCACGATGAATTGGGTTACACAGAGTGATTTTGGCACAGCATTCCTGGATAGGCAGCTAGCACATCAGACAGCTTGTGTCCAAATCCTGGTCCTGCCATATTTTAGATTTCTGACTTCAGGAAAATTACTTCACATCTCGGTGTCCCATTTTTTGCACTTGTGAAATGGGGAAAACAATAAACGCATCAAGTGTTGTAAGTATTAAATGACTTAATATATGCCAAGTTATAAGAACATTGCCTGGCAAGTTATTTATGCTGTAACTGTTCATTATTTTACTAGAGAGGGAGTGAGTTTGTTCTGTTGGCTGTTGGAACATATTGTTGATAGTCAAGTAGAAAAGTGCTGCATTTTGGAGTTTGGGTCGGTGTCTCATTTTCTGTGACAAGACTAGATTCTTTCCACAAGGTAGGAGTTGCCGGTGCTATTGGCAGCCTGGGTCCTGAGGTGTCCCCACAAATGGTGCAGACAGCTAACACGGAGCCTGCTGTGGCTGCCGACAGCCTGCTGAGACCATGCTCCTGTTTAGGCTTTCAGGCTGAGTCACTCCGTGGGGAAGATGTCCATTGATATGTGGGAGAGGACGATAATTTTCATTTGCACTCTTTATATGAAGTCATCAAATGGTAGTGATAAGATAGCTCTCACTCCCACCATGTAAAGAATTGAGCTTATCACATTATCAATTTGTCAGTGTTTCCTGCTGTGGCTTTATGGCACAGGGAGGGGTTAAGAAACTCCAAATCTTTTCATGGACAACACTATTTTCTATGTGAAACCTACACAGTCTTTCTAAACGATCCATTATCTGCCCACATGTTGTCACTTAGGATTAGCTTTTTATCTGCTATATATAAAGTGTGTTGTATAGCATGCAAATTATTTTTGAAAAATACTGTGCTATTATAGAGAGAACACTTTCAAACATTCATCAATTTCATACTGTTTATAGCAGCTGGCCTTGTAGAGAGGTGCAAAATTATGATGAACTGTTCTTTTCAATAAGGACCAGTGTGCCTAATTTTGGACGTATTATACAATTTTTTTTCCACTGGAGAGAGGCATGCAGCCTGGCTCAGCAGAAAGGGCACAGGCTTTGTGAGCAAACTGGTGTTTGACAATGTACAGCAGCCCAACCTTCGACTTAGTAGTGGTGTGATCTCGACAATGTTACATAAATGGCCTTGAGCCTCAGCTTTCTCGCGGGGAAGAGCTCGAAGTGTTGTTGTAGGATTTAGTGAGACAATAACATCATAAAAATGAATCAGGCCTTTAGCACCATACTCTAAACAATATACAAGTATTAATTCCTTTATTTCTCACAATAAGCCCTGGAGGGAGGCAAATGACCTCCTTCAGGCAGATTACTTGGCCCGTTGCCATGGCAAAATAAATGGTGACAAAGATAAAAACAGTAAATAATTCACTTATGTTTCTTAATGAAGATCAATATGTCATGCTTCCAAAACAGAAAATCTGGAATTCAGGAGTCAGGTCCTTACATCTCCCTCAGGAACAGCCATCTCTCCAAGAGTTTTTGCAAATAAGGCATAGCAAAGTAGCCAGGCTGCTAACTCTGGTTTTGGCCTCAAAATGTCTTTCTGCTCTCTCATCCTGGTAGACTGGACCTGATTATGTATTAACTTCAGTGATGCTCTGCCTAAAGTAGAGGCATGTTCCTGCTTTCTACCCACACTCATTCCCCCTGTGCCTGGAACTTCCCTCACTCTTCCTTTATGAAAACATGGGGGGAGGGAGATGAGAAGAAAATCATGAAGCAACTGTAATAAAAATATGGGAAAGTTCTTTTCCATTTTCGTTAGCCTTACTCTCCCAAGAAATCTCAACCTTTAGCATGATGATCTCATTGTGTCTTTGAGACATGTTCTGTGCTTGATTCATACCCGATGGGACAAGGAGAGTGGAGGGAGAGAGACTTGACCACCTCCTGTGTGCATATCTTTTTCAACTTATTGTTAAGTGTATTTAGATGACTTGCTAGGCCCCTTTCTAATCTGTCTGGCAGGAATTAGCTTTTCCTTTTGGCCCTTGCCCTGTGATACACTGACTCTATTTTGGGAGGCCAAGCCACTTACTGATAATTACTCTCTTTGCACAGGGTCATTTGGCATAGTGGCTGAGAACACATTATTTGGCCAGATAAAACTGGATGTGAGTTCTGGTGCTGTGTAGTACACCTTTGTTTCCTCACCTGTGTCCTAGGGTGCGATGTTGATTAAATGTGACGATGCAGGTAAAGTGACCAGGGCTCACTATATTGTTGTTATCAGGAGTATCATGGTGGTGGTGATTGAGGTAGTTTAATAGCAAATAAGGACTTTTTTCCCCCTTTGGTTACACTGTTTAGGCGAAATGTGTTGACTTTGCCCTAACACTTGATCTGAATGTGGAATCTGCGACTCTATTTTAGGTAATACATGTCTCATTTCCGACCCTGTTTCTTCTGATTCACACTGATTAACTAAGCAGTTTCTGGCTCTGACCCAGATTTTATTTCTGGGATATACATTGGCTGCATAATCTTTTTTGCCTCATCTTTGGCTGTGGTTTCTGTTTTTTGCACCGCTTCCGACCAAATATCCCATTGGTGGCTTCTCTGGGTCCACATGTCTTAAATTTTTCAATACTAGATCTTGCAATAGTAAAGAAAATAACAATTATGAATGTCTAAATTTTCATTATTTTAGTATCCTAAAAAAACCTAATTTTCAATGATTTTAAACATCTATTTTTTTTCAACTTTGGACACTTGCCACAAACACAATTTTATTAAGATTTATGATTGAGCAAACTTGAATATTGAAGTTAGGATTCCTGTGAAGTATTGGTCGAGGCAAGCAAAATTAGGTTATGGTTGAAAAATTCACAAAATCTCAGTGGCTTAACAACATAGACATTTCTTGCTCATATTGTATTTCCAAATCTGAGTCAGTATATGGTTCAGTTTTACATTATCCTCAATCAAGTCCCAGAAAGCTGGAGCAGTCATCAGCTTTAAAAATTGGCAGATGTTGTGGCAGTGAGAAATGGAGAGCTTGTGAATTGGGGGCTGGCTCTTAAGGCTTCTCCCTGGTAATGAGTGATGTGCTTACGTTTCTTTGGCCCTAGCGATCCACATGACCACATCTAGCTTCAGTGGAGTAGAGAAATGCATTCCTTCTGTCAGCTCAGTGTCAGGAGAGAAGTGAAATATTTGGTGAAAACTGCTAATGTGGCCAGTATCACACAAGTAAAATATAACCTGTCATTTACCTTGGAACATTAAGCAAGTCATCACAATCTCTTTAAGCTTCTGTTTCTTCATCTATAAAATGAGGATAACACTCCCTATTTATAAATAACTTTGTATTATCACTAATATTAATATGATAAATTATAACGTTATCACTCTATTCATGCACATTAAATGATATTCTTAACTCAGTTATAGGTTAAAGGTTGTTTGTTATTCAGTGGATGATTTCTTTGTCCCCCCAAGCCTGCATTGTAGCTGGAAGGAACCCCTTCCACACACAAGTATGTAGACTAGGGAAATGCGATTTTACTCAGTGGTCATCACCTCACTAACAATATTCACCCAATATT
>VMDR010020407.1:0-13939 GCA_007922815.1 Macrotus californicus
CAGCCGCGCTCGCGAGATTTGGGGAAATTATACGCGCCTGAGGCTTCACGCAGGCGCAGTGCAGGCCGCTCGGGAGGTCCTGGGTGCTGTTCGCCGGGCTCCCGACGGCTCAGCTCCAAACTCCCTGAACCCTGGGAGCCGCCCGAGCATCTCCCGCTGGAGTGTGGGCGGACCAGGCGTCACCTTCACCGGGGTGGGCTTTGCCAGGACGGTGGATGGGGCGGACTCCGGGCCCCGGTTCGGAGAGTGTGAACGGGGCGGTGGGATCGGGCCTAGCAGGTGGGCGTGGCGGGAGGTGGGCGGGGCAGCGTGTGGCTGGGTGGGGCTTGAGCCAGAGCGAGTGGGCGGGCCTGCAGGTGGCGGGCGTCGCGGGCCGTGGGTGGTCCCGGTGAGTGCCCCGTGTTTGGGGGCCGGGGCCAGGTGTCCGCGGAGCACCGGCTGGTAGGGCTCGGACGACTCGGGTTGGCGGGCACCAGGCAGGCCGGGGAGGAGCGCCAGTGGGCGCGGCACCGAAGGCGGCAAAGGGTCAAGATGGAGAGGCGCGTCGGACCGGAGAGTGTGGGCGGGGCTGAGAGGCTGAGGCGTTTCGGTGTTTGTCTGGCCTGGGTTAGGAGAGTGTGTTCTCTCCCCCTGGTACCGGCAAGGGAGGCCCTTAGACCGAGCGAGGGCAGAGCAGGACAGGGCGCTCCTGCGCGGAGGATGGCCCTGACACTATGCACGGCGGACCGCAGCCCGTGCTGACCCATGGGCGTGTGGGCGCAGTCTCAGGAGCAGGGCGGGACTCCCACAGGTCCCCTCCCGAGGTAGAAACACAACATTGTGCATGCATGTCCTTTATTGAATTCAGTTGTAATCACACGTGTTTATAAACAGCTGTGGGAAGGGTGACAGCCTCAGGCTATGGGCATCCATCACAAGTCTCCTAAGTCTTCATGACGACAAAATTTCTTTCTTATCATCAGCGAGCCAGTCAAATGATGAACGTTGCCACGACGGACATAACTAGTAACCTCTGCCGCCCTGCCCTACTGCGTGATACATTGCCGGTAACACAATCAACACCAGGAAAACGATGGATCCTATGGTCCCAAGGAGGCTCAAGATCAGGGCCCAGATGTTCAGGCACTTGGCAGTGGATGCGTAGCTCTGGGCCCCAACCATGTCGCCCACCATCTTCCGGTCCCTAGACTGGGGGAGAAGCCATGGTGAGGGGGCCTGGAGCAGGGCCTGGGCAGAGCCAGCTGCTGACTCAGGTGCTCCCCTGCTGGGCCCTGCCCAGAGCCCCTGCCCCTGCCCTTCAGCCAGATCAGGACCCTCCTCTGCCTGTTCCCTGGAGTCTGAGCAGGTCAGGGCCAGTGGGGTCCCTCCCTCAGGGCCTCTCAGCCCTCCCAGAGGTCCTAGGGCTCCTCCTCCGGCTGCCCTGCCCCCTCCACTGGCCACAACCCACCAGGGGTGAGGGTGTGGGAGTCCTTCTGTCCTTCCTGACAGATCCCTGGGGTTACATGGTGAGTCTGAGGATGTGTTTCCCCATCAGTAGGGACTTGCTTGCAGCCTCCCTGCGACCCACACACCCACATGCACAAGCAGGAGGGCTCCCCCACCACAAGGCCATTGGGGCAGCAGACCCTGGGGCTCAAACTTTCCTGAGAGGCTCACACGCACCCACCCACCTTCACGGAGTAGGCGAACGCGGTGAAGCCCAGGCAGCAGACGTTGAAGAAGAGCGTGTTGAACAGGGACCAGACGATGTGGTCGGGCACGGCGGTCTCAGTCTGGATGTTGACCACGGTGGTTGTCACGGGCACTGAGACCTGGGGAGCCCCCAGCACGGCCACCTTGTGTTCTTCCTTGACCACATCATAGGATGGGGGGACCTCGGCGTGGGGGCCAGTGAAGAAGGGCTGGGAACTGCAGTTCATGGTCCCTGAACTAGGCGGATGTCCTCAAGATCCAGGGATGATGTGGGCTCAGTGAATGCTTCTCCCTCTTTCCTACTTTCGGTTTCTCCCAAGTTTCCTTTTGTAGCTTCTTGGAAATTGAGGATTGGCTGTGCTTGAGGTCGGGCATTGTGGAGTGTCAGGTTACACAGGCCCTTGGGGAGGGGGGAGGGGGGTGGCTGAGGGCCTGGGGAGTGGGGACTTTCCACCATCAGTCAGGCCTTGGCCCAGGTACACTGGTTCCTCATCTGGAGTGTGATGGGCTCTGGGGATGTTTTTCCAGGGTGGGAGTCACCTTCCTGAAGGGGAGCAGAGCTTTCACTGGAAAGTATGCTTCTTGTTTTAATTTAAAAATATTTATTCATTCATTTAAAAACAACAGTTGTAGTCCTGGCTGGTGTGGCTTTGTGGATTGAGTGCCAACCTGACATCCCAACGGTCACTGGTTCAGTTCCAGGTCAGGGCAGGTGCCTGGGTTGCTGTCCTGGTTCCCTGCTGGGGTTTTGGAGACACAGGTGGGAATGACACCCCCACCCCTGGCAGGCTCCCACTACTCGGTCCCTGGCATCACTAGGACACCAGCAGCACCTCCCATGGGCCATGCCTGCTGTGCAGGCCCAGCTGGGTGGGCGAGGGCACCTGCCAGCACTCCCTGGGCAAAGCTGCCTGTTCTGGCCCCTCAACCCTGCACAGGACCCTGTCCCCACCCCTGACATTTCCTTATCAGGGCACAGGGATGCAGACTACTGCCTGTGGGCCACAGCAACCTGATTGCTTCAGGCCAGTGTCCCGGGAAGGGGCAGTGGAGCTACGCCCCAACACTCCTGCACCCTGAGTGAAACTGAGGCAGGAGAGGGCACTGGAAGAGCTGAGTCTGGCATCCTGGTGCCAGGAAACGCGTCTTAGCACTCAGGAAGGATGAGAGCAAACCCAGGCAGGGCGAGGAGGGAGACGGGTCTCACCCACCGACTCAGCGGCCCTGGGCCTGATCGGGTCACACTGCCAGCTGTCCAAGCACCCCAGGAAACACTGTGCTGTCACAGGAGGAGGGAGCCCTTGGACTGCAGGGGAGGGGCCATGGTGCCCGAAGCAGCAGCCCACAGACCACCTTGGGAAACAGCCCCAACTCTGAGGAGCCGTCTCCTGTCATGCTCTCCTGTCATGCGTCTGCCTCACAGCAGGACGGACAGACCAGGCCGGGGCACTAGAAGGGTTCGGACTAACAGACCCCACACACCTGAGTCTGGGTAGTCACATCCCCTGCTCCCCACCGGGAAAGCGGCAGCATATTTACCCATCAATCAATATGTAACTCTTACTCCCTCCAGTGACTATTTAGGTCAGTCCTTAGAACACAGGATGCACCCTGTTGGCTCTTCCCTTTCAGCCCCCAGGCCTCAAGTCACCCAGCCTCTGGTCCCTAGAGGGCTTCCCATGCTGCCCTGAAACTAAGCCTCACACCCCTTACCCTGGCTAGGCCCCTTCTCTTCATGGGAACAGATCACTGTAAACTCAGATTGTGCCTAATAGATTTGCTGATCTGTACAATTCTTCACATGCATCAGTAAGAATCAGGTCTCTTTGCTCAGCAAAGTGTCCAAGGCTACCCAACTCTGGCGTGCAGCCCCCCACCCACAGCCAGGACCCCAAGGCTGTGTTGCTGTCCCAGTTCACACACGATCACCTGGTGGGAGCCCTGTTTCCCCGTCCTGGGCTCTGGACCTGACCTGGTCTAACCTCTAAGGGAACTGGCCTATCTGGGCCCCACAGCTGCCAGGGCCCAGTCTTCAGGACAGAGTGGGGCCCCGCCTGCGCATTCCCAAAGCCCCTCCCACAAAAGGCTTCAGCTCACAGCCACGCGGCCTGGGTTGGGGTGCTCAGCTGTCTGGAAGGCCCTCTGGAGCCCCTCCGGATACCCCCCGACCAAGCCTGTGGGCCTGGAGGGGAGGAAGGCCAGTGTCAGCCCCAGCCCCCATGGGCCCAGGACACTCCAGGACCCCCAGTGGAAGGGATCCTTTCCCTTGGAACTATCCTGAGGCCTGCGTACTTCCCTGAGCATTTGCAGATGGCTCCAGTCCCTGCCATAAGGATGGCATTTTGGTCCCTTCTGCCCCTGGGAAGGGACCTCGCCTACAAAAAAGAGAAAGAACAGACAAGGATGCCCTGGCAGGAGTGGCTCAGTGGATTGAGTGCCGGCCTGCAAACCAAGGGGTTGCCGGTTCAATCCCCAGTCAGGGCACACGCCTGGGCTGCATGCCGGGTCCCCAGTTGGGGGCGCACAAGAGGCAACCACACATTGATGTTTCTATTCCTCTCTCCTTCCATCCCTTCACTCTAAAAATAAATATCTTTAAAATAAAAAAACCCGGCCAAGGAAATGCATGTTTCAGCACAGGAAATTTTCTCCAACGTCTCCTTGTCCTGTCTGACACCCCCAAACTCAGATGCAATTGAGCAGAGACAGACCTCCTGGAATCCAGGAGGCACAGGCCCAGCCCAGCTTGGGCAGCTCCCTTTGCTCTCCTGCTCGTCCCCTCAGGGAGAGAAGGTCCAGCAGCAGGTCCATTGGGGGCCACCTGCATGGGAAGCTCTCTGCTCAGCCACCCCCCCCACCCCTTTATCTAAACCCTCTGTATGGCCTTTGCTTAGGAAATGCAAATGTTTGTAAGAAGAGTCTGGACAGAGGCAGAGATGTCCAGGTGTCAGGGTGGGCAGAGGTAGCCCCTCGTTTGGAACCTAGTGGTTTGGCCTTGGCAGGGTGGGTGTCAGTGTTTGGGACGCTTAGGAGGTGTGGGTGAGGGTGCGGAGGGTCCACAGCTAGGGCCCAGGGAGGGATAGGCTGGGCCTGCCCTGGGGCACTCCTTAGAGTCCTACATCCAGAAGCCTTGAGAACCAGGTGGGGAGCTTACTTTTTCTTACAATTTTAAATTGATAAGATACTACTGTTGATCTTAGCCAAAAGGCCAGGAAGAGACCTTTTAAAAAAGACTTTATAAAAGGCTAGAAACATCAATGCCTGGTTGCCTTTTATGCCCCCTACTGGGGACCTGGCCAGCAACGCAGGCAGGTGCCCTAATTGGGATCGAATCGACGACCCTTTGCTAGTAGACCTGTGGTCAATCAACTGAGCCATAGCACTACTTCCAGCTCAGGGCCGGGTTTCTCTTCCACCTGAACTGCCTTGCCAGGTGGCCTGTGGACTGCTGGGGTCATGGCCCTTGGGTGTTAAACCAGGGCCTCCGTGTCTCAAATGCAGCCATCCTGGCTCAGGGCTGAGAACCCTGGGAAGGAGACCCCCCCCCCCCATAACTTTCCATTTGTTGCCCCAGCTGGGGGCCAGGCGCATGTAAGCCCTGAGGTCTTACCCCACCCACCCCCAGGACAGCAAGCAGGTGGACAGGGTGTGGGGCAGGCTGGGACTCTCACAGGACCCATCCCCAGGTGAAAGCACAACGTTGTCAGGTGTGTGTCCTTTTATTGCATTCAGTTGTAGACACACGTGTATATGAACAGCTGTGGGCAGCCACCAGAAGCCTCCTAAGTCTTCACGATGTCAAGATTTCTTCCATATCATCAGCGAGACAGTCAAATGGTGAAAATTACCACGATGGATGTAACTAGTAGCTAGTGCCTCCCTGCATGGCCTGCCCTATTGCATAGCTGACTGCCGGCAACACCACCAACACCAGGAGAGCAATGAATCCTACGGTCCCCAGGAGGCCCAAGACCAGGGCCCAGATGTTCAGGCACTTGGCAGTGGATGCGTACCTCTGGGCCCCAATCACGTCGCCCACCATCTTCCGGTCCCTAGACTGGGGTGAGAAGCCATGGTGAGGGGACCTGGGCAGAGCCAGCTGCTGACTCAGGTGCTCCCCTGCTGGGCCCTGCCCAGAGCCCCTGCCCCTGCCCTTCAGCCAGATCAGGACCCTCCTCTGCCTGTTCCCTGGAGCCTGGGCAGGTCAGGGCCAGTGGGGTCCCTCCCTCAGGGCCTCTCAGCCTCCACAGTGTTCCCAGGGCTTCTCCTGCTTCTGCCCTGGCCCCTCTGCTGGCCTCACCCCACCAGGGGTCAGGGTGTGGGAGTCCCTTTGTTCTTTCTGAGAGAGCTAATTTCTGGGATGGTCAGTAGGGAATTGCTTGGAATCCTGGGGACCAAGGCTGACCCTGCCACCCCCATGCACCCGGTACAGACTCACTGTGACCTATACACACACGTGCGCACACACACCCAAGGGCTCCCTAGTCCTCAGAGTCATGCGGGCAGGAGGACCCCTGTAGGCCCACACGCACCCACCCACCTTCACGGAGTAGGCGAACGCCACAAAGCCCAGGCAGCAGACGTTGAAGAAGAGTGTGTTGAACAGGGACCAGATGATGCGGTCGGGCACGGCGGTCTCAGGCTGGATGTTGACCACGGTGGTTGTCACGGGCGCTGAGACCTGGGGAGGCCCCAATGTAGCCACCTCGTGCTCCTCCTTGAGCATTTCGTAGGATGGGGGGACCTCGGCGTGGGGGCCAGTGAAGAAGCGCTGGGAACTGATGTTCATAGTCCCTGAACAGGGAGGATGTCCTCAGGGATCACTGGGAGATAGCCCACCTGAGAACTTCCTCGCCTCACTTTGGATTTCCCCAAAGTCTGCTTTTATTTGAGTCTGTGATACTGAGGATTGGCTGTGCTAATGGGGGGCTGTTACAGA
This sequence comes from Macrotus californicus, assembly GCA_007922815.1. NCBI lineage: Eukaryota > Metazoa > Chordata > Mammalia > Chiroptera > Phyllostomidae > Macrotus > Macrotus californicus. The sequence goes on from VMDR010020407.1 coordinate 6,632, forward strand.
ATGGACTCGGGGGTGTGGGACAAAATACTGTAACCGGGTGGACCTCACCCTCCGTTTTGCGGGGTCCCTCTGTACTAGGCTCGCCTTCCCCGACAGCAAGGACTTACAGCTCTCAAAGCCAGAGGTTGGTGAAAAGGAAAGGAATTATTTATTCAAAGGTTTTACGGACTTAAGAGTAATGACTTAATGTCTTTGTTCAAATGCCAGAGTCCCTTAAAACACCCCAAACACACACACTCCTTCCCTCCCCGCTGTGCCCAGTCCGGGGCAAGGTAACTGCCGAGACAGAGCTGCTACATCTTTCGTCCCGGCTTCCTGTGCCTCTTGAGAAAGGGAACCCCCCAAAGCCACGTGGTCCCAACCTTACCCCAAAGCCATGCAATCACCACTTCCTCCAACACCTCGTGATCCCAGCCTAGCCAGGCTGTCGCGCCTGGGTTTAAATCCCAGCGCCAGTCTTCCTCTGCAGCCCCATTTCCGACTCCTCCCACAATCGGCTACACCTGCCAGCATTCCCGTGTTTTTCCAGCCTTTCTGGGCTGCCATAGTAAGTCCGGGCAGGAGTGGCCACGTGGCGTGGAGCCAATCCTCTCCCAGCTCTCACGCAGGTGCTGTAGCCAGGGGGTGCTGCCTCCCAGGTCCATCCCGGTGGAAGTCACTCCCATCCCCCTGGCTGAAAGCCTGGCCACAGCTATTTAACATATCCATAAAACCGGTTAAAACTTATAGATATGCTAAATCACCATGCCTGAGGTTAGTTGCAAAACCGTTGCTATGCAGAACAACTCTCAGTGGCCCTGCTCCTTGTTTCCCTTCCCCCAGTTCAGACTTGTGGGGGTGAGGACATCCTATATTTATTTTAATATTTCCTGGACACCCCGAGTTCTAGACCCCATTACGTATCCTTCTTTGGGGGCCCCCTGGTTGCGCCCTCTTACAGGGCGGCATGTGGTGCAGCGTCAGGTCACACTTGAGCTGGGGGAGAACGGCACCCGGACTGTCCCGCCACTGGACTCAGGCCTTGCCTCAGGCACCCGGGTTTCTCATCTGCCGTGTGATGGGCCCTGGGGACATTTCTCCAGGGTGGGAGTCACCCTCCTGAAGGGGAGCAGAGCTTTCACTAGAAAGTATGCTTCTGGTTTTAATTTAAAAATATTTATCAATTCACTTAAAAACAATTGTAGCCCTGGCTGGTGTGGCTCCGTGGATTAAGCGCCAGCCTGGGATCTGAAGGGTCACTGGTTCAGTTTCACGTCAGGGCAGGTGACTGGGTGGCCGTCCTGGTTCCCTGCTGGGGGTTTTGGAGATATAGGTGGGCATGATACCCCCACCCCTCGGTCCCTGGGATCATGAGGGTACCACCAGCACCTGCGGCCTCTCTCGTGGAAAGGCCATGGCCGCTGTGCAGGTGGGTGGGTGGGGGCACCTCCCAGCACTCCCTGGGCAAAGCTAGCCGTTCAGTCCCCTTGAACCCTGTGCAGGACCCTGTCCCCAGCCCTGACACCTCCCTCTCAGGGCACAAGGATGCAGACTACCAACTCTGGGTTACAACAACCTGATTGCTTCAGGCCAAGTCCCAGGAGGGGGCAGTGGAGCTGCACCCCCCAACCTCCCCCACCCTGCTGACAGTGTGCAAGGTGGTCCACCTGGGACGTGCATCATGTGGCCGACAGCAGCAGTGACAGGGTGACACCAATTCCTTTCCTCCCGCGCTCGGCCATGGAGCCAATGGCCCTCGCACTCATGGTCACTGACTCCAGCAGCAGCAGGCATCCCAGGGAGCCCAGGCCCCTGTCCCGGGGGTGTGGCCACATCTCCCACCAGTGCCCCCTGACTCTGTACTGGGCCCCACAGAGCTGGCCCAGCACGAGGAGGTCAGCACCCAGGGTGCTGGAGGCGGCCCTGCTGTCACCATGGTCTCGCCCAGGCCCATCCCACCCTGTGTTGCCAGCAGCAAATGAACAGTGGGCAGCCCCTCACGCAGGCTCTCACCCTGTGCTGGAGAAGCCCAAAAAGGTCCCAGGTGGGCTTTTTTGAAGATTTCATTTATTTATTTTTAGAGAGAGGGGAAAGGAGCAAGAAAGAGAGGGAGAGCTTCTCCTAGGCGTCCTGACTGGGCTTGGGTCCAACTCACAGCCCAGGCTCGTGCCATGACCAGGGATTGAACCAGTGTCCTTAGCCTTTATGGGTGACACACAACCTAGAGCCACCCGCTCGAGGCAGAACTTGGATAGCTTTTTGCAAGTGTTGGTACCCCTACAGGCACACCCCTCCCCTAGTCATGGCCCTGAGCCATGTCACCCCTGGTTCACACACGATCACCTGGTGGGAGCCCTGTTCCCCGTCCTGGGCTCTGGACCTGACCTGGTCTAACCTCTAAGGGAACTGGCCTATCTGGGCCCCACAGCTGCCAGGGCCCAGTCTTCAGGACAGAGTGGGGCCCCGCCTGCGCATTCCCAAAGCCCCTCCCACAAAAGGCTTCAGCTCACAGCCACGCGGCCTGGGTTGGGGTGCTCAGCTGTCTGGAAGGCCCTCTGGAGCCCCTCCGGATACCCCCCGACCAAGCCTGTGGGCCTGGAGGGGAGGAAGGCCAGTGTCAGCCCCAGCCCCCGTGGGCCCAGGACACTCCAGGACCCCCAGTGGAAGGGATCCTTTCCCTTGGAACTATCCTGAGGCCTGCGTACTTCCCTGAGCATTTGCAGATGGCTCCAGTCCCTGCCATAAGGATGGCATTTTGGTCCCTTCTGCCCCTGGGAAGGGACCTCGCCTACAAAAAAGAGAAAGAACAGACAAGGATGCCCTGGCAGGAGTGGCTCAGTGGATTGAGTGCCGGCCTGCAAACCAAGGGGTTGCCGGTTTAATCCCCAGTCAGGGCACACGCCTGGGCTGCATGCCGGGTCCCCAGTTGGGGGCGCACAAGAGGCAACCACACATTGATGTTTCTATTCCTCTCTCCTTCCATCCCTTCACTCTAAAAATAAATATCTTTAAAATAAAAAAACCCGGCCAAGGAAATGCATGTTTCAGCACAGGAAATTTTCTCCAATGTCTCCTTGTCCTGTCTGACACCCCCAAACTCAGATGCAATTGAGCAGAGACAGACCTCCTGGAACCCAGGAGGCACAGGCCCAGCCCAGCTTGGGCAGCTCCCTTTGCTCTCCTGCTCGTCCCCTCAGGGAGAGAAGGTCCAGCAGCAGGTCCATTGGGGGCCACCTGCATGGGAAGCTCTCTGCTCAGCCACCCCCCCCACCCCTTTATCTAAACCCTCTGTATGGCCTTTGCTTAGGAAATGCAAATGTTTGTAAGAAGAATCTGGACAGAGGCAGAGATGTCCAGGTGTCAGGGTGGGCAGAGGTAGCCCCTCGTTTGGAACCTAGTGGTTTGGCCTTGGCAGGGTGGGTGTCAGTGTTTGGGACCCTTAGGAGGTGTGGGTGAGGGTGCGGAGGGGCCCAGGGCACAGGGAGGAAGGGGCAGTGTGGACTGGCCCAACTCTTAACACTCCTGGCCCGATGGTTGTGGGCTGGGTCTGCCCTGGGCCACCCCTTAGTGCCCGACATCTGGAAGCCTTGAGAGAACCAGGTTGGGAGCTTACTTCCAGTTCAGGGCCAGGTGTCTCTTCCACCTAAAGAGCAGGGAAACCTGGGGCTGCCTCGCCAGGTGGCCTGTGGCTCTCTGGAGTCATGATCCCTGAAGCCTTCCAGAGCTGATGGGAGCCTTGGGGGCCGAGGGTGCTCTGGACCAGGGCCTCCGTGCCTCAAATGCTCCGATCCTGGGTCAGGGCTCAGACCTCTGGGAAGGAGAGACCTCCATCCCTAACTTTTCCATTTGTGGCCGCAGCTGGGGGCCAGGTGCAGGTAAGGCCTGAGGTCAAACTCCACCCCACCCCCAGGGCAGCAAGCAGGTGGACAGGGTGCAGGGTGGGCTCAGCCTCAGGGGCAGGCTGGGACTCTCACAGGACCCCTCCCCAGGTGCAAGCACAACGTTGTCAGGTGTGTGTCCTTTATTGCATTCAGTTGTAGACACACATGTGTATGAACAGGTGTGGGAAGGGAGACAGCCTCAGTCCATGGGCAGCCACCAGAAGCCCCCTCTCTTTATGACGTCAAAATTTTCCGTATTATCAGTGAGCCAGTCAGATGACAGAAATGGCGATGGTAGAGGTGGTGCCAGCAAATGATGAGAAGGCCCAAGACCAGCAGCTGGAGAGGACGAGGTTCACCAGCCGTGGGCAGCCACTAGTAGCCTCCTCCGCCCTGCATGGCCTGCCCTATTGCATGGCTGACTATTGGTAACACAATCAAGATCAGGAAAACGATGAACCCTATGGTCCCAAGGAGGCCCAAGATCAGGGCCCAGATGTTCAGGCACTTGGCGGTGGATGCGTAGCTCTGAGCCCCAATCACGTCGCCCACCATCTTCCGGTCCCTAGACTGGGGGAGAAGTCATGGTGAGGGGACCTGGAGCAGGGCCTGGGCAGAGCCAGCTGCTGACTCAGGTGCTCCCCTGCTGGGCCCTGCCCAGAGCCCCTGCCCCTGCCCTTCAGCCAGATCAGGACCCTCCTCTGCCTGTTCCCTGGAGCCTGGGCAGGTCAGGGCCAGTGGGGTCCCTCCCTCAGGGCCTCTCAGCCTCCACAGGGTTCCCAGGGCTCCTCCTGCCTCTGCCCTGGCCCCTCTGGGGGCCTCACCCCACCAGGCGTCAGGGTGTAAGAGTCCCTTTGTTCTTTCTGAGAGAGCTAATTTCTGGGATGGTCAGTAGGGAATTGCTTGGAATCCTGGGGACCGAGGCTGACCCTGCCACCCCCATGCACCTGGTATAGACTCACTGTGACCTGTACACACACATGTGAGTATACTTGCAATGCCTCCCCAGTCCCCGGGGCCATGTGGGCAGAAGGACCCCTGTAGGCCCACATGCACCCACCCACCTTCACGGAGTAGGCGAACGCGGTGAAGCCCAGGCAGCAGACGTTGAAGAAGAGCGTGTTGAACAGGGACCAGACGATGTGGTCGGGCACGGCGGTCTCAGGCTGGATGTTGACCACGGTGGACATCACAGGTCGTGAGCCCTGGGGTGCCCCCATGATGGCCACCTCGTGTTCCTCCTTGATCATCTCTGACTTTGGGGAGCAAGGTGGTCTCAAGTGAAGAAGGTGGAAGCTGAGCCCTGAGCAGGCTGGTTTTAGGTGCTGGGTGAGTGCTGGGGTTGGGGGGCTCCCTCTCCGGGCTAGTTCTGATTTCTCAGAAGTGTCTATTCCCTGGCGTTTTCAAGACTGGCTATTTGACTGTGCCTCAGGAGGGTGGGACAAACTACCGAGTGTCCCGTCACACTCCAATGGGGCGTCTGAGAGTGAGTTTCCCTGCCCCTGCCACTCAGTCAGGACTGGCCCCCTCCCCGGGCGCTCTGGAGGAACAGGGAGGCCCCACAACACCGGGGGTGGGGGGGGGCACCTGAGTAGGGCCTTACACACTCAGCACCAGAAAGTAACCACACAGGAGGGTCTGAAACTAGAACTTTCTCATTAGGAGCCGTTCCTCTCATCCCAGGCTGGTAGTTTTCCACGACAAAGGTCATTTTTTTCTTTGGGCGGCCTGTCTGTTGTTTTTGGCGTCCGTGGTAACATATCTCTGGAATGTCAGATTTCCTTTTTCTGGACCCCTCAAAGCAGAGGCAGGGCACCAAGACCTCAAAACTGCTCACTGTTGTCACCCTGTCCACTGGTCACTGGTGGCTGCCTGGCACCCACTCGAGTAGAAGGAGTGCGTGTCTGTCATCGTACTTTCCATCTAGTCCTGTGGGTTCCCCGCCTCATTCGCTGTCTCCCGCCCGGTCTGTCACCAGTGCATTTCAAGCCACCCCCACGCCCCCTCTTTTGATTGTCCTGCATAATGGAAGGTTCCCAAAGCGTTTCCTCTGCCACTTGAGATTTTGCTTCTAGGCAATTGTTGTTGGCTCAAGTAAACTCACAAAAATTCTTTCAAGTTTGGACATTGCTTAGTTGACAGAGCTGTGGTGGGCCCTGGGGACCTTTCCCAACCTGGACTCACCCCTCCCTTCACCCTCTCCAGGCCCAGGACTGTGCAGGTCTCACTGTCCCCATGTGGGGCCCCTGGAAGTGGTCACACAGACCCCCTCTCCAGCCCAGGAGAAGCCCCACCCCCACAGCCCACAGCTCTGCTGTCACAGGCCTCCTCTCCCAGGTCCAGGCCTCAGATGGGGTTGGGTGCCCCATGGGTACAGCCCAGGACCCAGCCCCTGTTGTCTGCCCCCTGGGAGACCAGCAGGTGCCCTGTGAACAAGGACACGTGTGGGCACCTGATGAACAAGGAGGCAGCTGAGGTATGCTGGACAGGGAGGGATCCAGGACACTGGGTGGCAGCCCTTCACATCAGGACCATCAGCTGGAGGGGAGAGACAGGGCTGCCAGGGAGCACCTCCCCCAACCTGGCCTTGGGTCGGGGAGGCAAAGCTCCTGATGGCCCAGACTTCCTGAAATGACATACTTTACCTTCCTGCCTCAGGGCACCCAGGGAAAGATGCGCACATCAGCGCAGAGAAGGGGGAAGCAGGTCCTGTGGTTGCCCTGTGGATGCAGCTCACCAGGACCCTGCCCTCTGCCCTCCCCACCCCCTGAGAGATTGCCAGGCAAGGCAGAGCAGGGACCCCACTCCCCCTCCTGCCCTCCCCTGTCTTGTTGGCTCTGCATGTGGTGGCCCTGCCAGCCTGGGGGTCCTCCCTGCTGCCTCCCATTCCTCTCACAGCCTCCAGGCTGGCACTGTGTCATGCGGACAAAGTGGCCTTCAAGCCCCTGGAATGTGGCTCATTACAATGGAGAAGTGTCCTCAGATTTTGAAGGCTTGGTAACAAAAACAGGATTTTTTTTGGTAAGATCAAAAATACTTCATCAATAGTATCATAAGATTATATCTAGAGATATTTTGGATATGTTGGTTCCAATCAAGTGGGCCATTCAAATCAACCTCACCTGGTTCTTCTGGCTTTGGTGCACTGTGGCTGCTGGAGGAGTTAAAAGGGTTTGCTGCTCACGCCCTGCTACACTCACATCGGGGTGATCGGTGGGACAGAAAGGGGACCTGACCCTTCCAGGGGCGACGTGACCAACCCGGGAGGAGGCACCCAGGCCAAGCCGGGAGGGCCACCTGGCGGAGATGCAGCCGCCAGTGCCCTGGGGCTGGGCGGGGGCAGGCTCTGCCTCAGTCTGACTCCAGCCCTGGGTCCCTGCACAGCAGGTGGCAGGGTCACACGACACCCTGTCCCTGCCCCCCACCTGGTGGGGAACACTGTCAGGTC
>VMDR010020408.1:0-17584 GCA_007922815.1 Macrotus californicus
TGGGTAGTGTAATTATGATGTGCCTTGGTGTGTTCCTCCTTGGGTCCAACTTCTTTGGGACTCTCTGAGCTTCCTGGACTCCCTGGAAGTCTATTTCCTTTGCCAAAGTAGGGAAGTTCTCCTTCATTATTAGTTCAAATAAGTTTTCAATTCCTTTCTGTTCCTTTTCTCCTTCTGGCATCCCTATGATTTGGATATTGGAACGTTTAAGTATATCCTGGAGGTTCCTAAGCCTCTCCTCATTTTTTTGAATTCCTGTTTCTTCATTGTGTTGTACTTTAATGTTTCCTTCTTTCTTCTGGACCACACTATTGATTTAAGTCCCGTTTTTCTTCCCATCCCTGTTGGTTCCCTGAAGATTTGCCTTCATTTCCCTTATGGTCGCCTTCATTTGTTTATCTAATTTGCGACCAAATTCAACCAAGTCTGTGAGCATCTTGATTACCAGTGTTTTGAACTGTGCATCTGATAGGTTGGCTATCTCTTCGTCGCTTAGTTGTATTTTTTTCTGAAGCTTCGATCTGTTCTTTCATTTGGGCCATTTTTGTTGTCTTGGCATGCCTGTTACGTAGTAAGGGGTGGAGCCTTAGGTGTTCACCAGGGCGGGGCAACCCACGCTGCTGCGTTGTGACGCTATAGGTGGGGGAGGGGTCCGAGAGGGAACAATGGCGCCTGCTCCACTCTCTACAGGTTTTCAGTGACTTCCCTCGTGACCCACTCCAATTGGGCCCTCTGGTGCTGATTCTGGTGCTGCTTCCCAGGTGGGAGGGCTTATGTACGCTCTAGGACCCTGTGGGTCTCTCCAACGAGCTCTCCTGTGAGTCCGGGAGTTTCTCCCGCTGCCACCGCCTCCGCCCCCACAGGAGCTTTCAATCAGAGGCTCTGAGGCTTTGTTTCCCCGGGCTGGAACTCTGGGTTGCGGGGTCTGTCTCGATCCCCAGTTGTTCCTCCCAGTTTATCCGCACAAGGGAGTTGGACTCCCGGTCTGCAGTCGCCAACTCTCCCGGCCAGCCGCGCCTTTCCCCGGTCCGCCAGCCGCTGCCCCGCGCGAGTCCTCTCCACCCGTCTCGCCCCTCCTACCGGTCTGGATGAAAGTTTCTCCTTTAGTTCCTTGGTTGTCGGACTTCCATATAGTTCGATTTTCTGTCAGTTTTGGTTGTTTTTTGTTTTAAAATTTGTTGTTGTCCTTCTTTTGGTTGTACGAGGAGGCACAGTGTGTCTACCTATGCCTCCATCTTGGCCAGCCAAAAACTTCTATTTTCTATAGCAACAAAAAATAAAAAGTATCTAGGTATAAACCATACCAAGATGGTGAAAGACCAGAAAACTACATAACAGTAAAGAAAGAAAAGGGAACCCTAAGGCACTGTTGGTGGGAATGCAGACTGATGAAGCAGACTGATGTGGAAAACAGTATGGAATTTCCTCAGAAAACTAAAAATGGAACTGCCTTTTGACCCAGAAACCAATGCTGGGATTATATACTAAGATCCTTGAAACACCAATCCAAAAGAACCTATGCACCCCAATGTTCATAGCACACAATTTACAATAGCCAGGTGCTGGGAGCAACCTAAATGCCCATCAGTAAATGAGGGGACCAAAAACCTATGGCACATTTACACAATGGAATTCTATGTAGCAGAGAGAAAGAAGGAGCTCCTACCCTTTGCAACAGCATGGATGAAACTATAGAGCATTATGTTAGTGAAATAAGCCAGGCAATGAAAGGCAAATACCATATGATCTCACCTATAAGTGGAACCTAATCAACAAAACAAACAAGCAAGCAAAATATAACCAGAGACATTAAAATTAAGAACAAACTGACAGTAACCAGAAAGGAGCTGGGAGGTGATTATGGGGGATGGGGGAAAGGAGGGTTTTCAGGAACAACTGTAAAGGACACATGGGCAAAACCACGGGGGTGAAATCAGGGGTGGGAGTGGGGATGGCTAGAATCAGGGGAGTGGAGGAAAAGGCAGACAACTGTACTTGAACAACAATAAAATAAAAATAAATTTTTTTGAAATAGTGATTGATTACAACCAATAGTCTTAGATTTGATAAAATGTAGTAAACAAGAAAGCATCAGTTTAGGGTATACACTGTGATATGAGGAATGTATGATGTGGCAGGGAGTGAGTTAGGACTACTTTGGGCTCAGGGGTCCAACAAGAACTTTCAGAGTGGTAATATTTAAAATGTGATCAGCTCTTGCTGGTGTGGTTTAGTTGAATCAATGATGGCTTGAGAACAAAAGGGTCACTGGTTTGATTCCCAATCAGGACATATGCCTGGGTTGCAGGCCATGTCCCCAACAAGGGGTACATGAGGGGCAACTGCACATTGATATTTCTCTCCCTCTCTTTTTCCCTCCCTTCCCCTCTCTAAAATAAATAAATAAAATCTTAAAAAAAATAAAACATAAATAAAAAGGGATCAGTTAACCAGAGAGGATATGGAAAGAGAACATAACAAGCAGAGGATAGAATTAGTACTAAGATCCAGGGATAGGCATATGATTGGTGTATATCAGTTATCTATGGCTAATTGACAATCCATCTCAAAACTTAGTGACTTAACATATCCTCATGTAGGTCAACAGTTTGGGCTGGGCTCACTCTATGATGGGAGTTGACTGAATGTGATAGTAACCATGTGTCACTCATCAAACAGCATGGTAGTTCAGGCTTCTTCATAAGCAGTGGAGACAGAAAAGTCCCAAATGTGCAGTACTTATCAAGTCACCTCTTCCATCACATTTGCTCTTGTCTCTGAGCTCAAAACAAGTCACATGGGTATGTCAGAGGCAATGTAAGAGAGCCACAGAATGCATGCACACAGGGACAGATGACTCATTGGAGAACTTCCTATACCAATATTGCACTGGACTGGAAGTATGAAAAACAGAAAGAACACTGATGTGGTTTAACCATAACTACAAAGTAGGGTGGTGGGAGATAATAAATTCAAAGGGATAGGAGAGTTCAAAGAAGGTTCAGGTTGGTCTCATAGGCCAGGAGATGTCTGATAATTTTCTAAGTGGATAGAGAGACATCATAATGTTTTAATAAAGGGAATAATTTGATTTGGTTTACACAATTCATTCTTGATGCCTACATTTTATAATCATAGATGTGTATTATTTAATAGGAAAAGAATGGAAGCAGGAAGCCAGTGGTCCTTGGAAAGGACAACTGTGGTGTGCCCAAGGGTGGTAATGGTGAGATGACAGGTGGATAAACAGGTCTTTAGGAGGCAGCTGAGGCCTTGGATAGATCTGAGGGATAAAAAGTACTGAGAGCCTTCCTCTTTGCCCAGTAACACATCCTGGTCCCCACAGCTCACATAGTACCTAGGGTCTGTGAAGGAGGCCTTGTTCATAGTCAGCACTTAATACATTTGCTAAATGAATTAATACATTAAAAATTAATTATCCTTTTGATTTTTTAACATGAATCCTAGCTGTGTAGATACAGACAGGGACCTAACTAATCTAGGTTTTTCATGCTACTGTGAGGTATGTTTTGGGGCCATCTTTACTGTATTATTTGCCTTTGCTGTATATAGCAAATTATCCCCAAATATACTGACTTAAAACAATAAACATTTATTATCTCACAGATGTGAATCATAATGCTTCTGACTTGGGCCTTCATGAAACTGACGATGGATATCAGGCAGGACTGCAGCCATTGAAAGGTTAGGCTGTGCTGGAAGACCTGCTTCTCAGACATCGCAGGTGGGAAGTTGGAGCAGAATGACTGAACGAGGTCTCAGTTTCTCACAAGGTGTGTTCCTCCACGTGGAACTCTCCACAAACTGCTGAGTGTGCCCACAACATGGAAATTGACAATAAAAGTTGTACCTTCTATAGGACCTATCTAGTCTTGGAACTCACACACCATCACTTTGGAACCTTTTACTCATTACAAGTGAGTCCACACCCAGAGGGAGGAGCATCAGATTCTAGCTTTTAAAGGGAGATGAATCAAAGAATTTGTAGGCAGATTTTAAAACCACTAGAATTAATAATAATAATGACCATCTTTTGAGTACTAATAGTTTCAATAACTGTTTTATTTTGTATACCTTCTCTTACCTTCATCTTCAAAGTGGCAGCTTAAAGATGAGGAGAGTGAGGCTCAGAAGGATCCCTGACATGTCTAAGATATTCCGGTTAAAAAGTGGCAGAGTGAGGACTTCACGTCCTATCAACCTAACCCCCAAATCATTTCTGTTTTGTTCTGCCACTAGGCCTTTCCCCTTTCCCCAAAGCACATACTGAACCTTAGGAAAAAGTTTGGCATTTCAGAAAAGTTATGAAAATATGTTTATTTTAAATAATTTGCTATGCATAAGCACTGGTTGCTTTCTTGCAAACATAAAAGCATACAAATTTAAACCTTACTATTTAGAATTATGAAAGTCATTAAGGCATATAAAATCATTAAAACTTAATAAACAGGTTGATAATATAAATAATACTGCATTTAAAATGTGATATTTTGATCTGAAGATGGTGGCGATGTAGGTGGGAGCTGAGCCCACTTGCTCATGCACCCAACTGGGATACTTAGCTCACCTTCTGAAGAACAAAGTGAAAAGCCGACAGAATCTCAGCTGATGAGATGTTTGAAAAGCAGAGTGTGCAAAAGACAATTCAAAACAGGTGGTAAGGAGGTTTTGTAGGCCAACAGGAGGGTCCCCAGGCCTTGCACTGAAGACTGCAACTGCCGTGGGAGCATTGGAGGAAAGCTCGGTCAGTGATGGCAGCCTAGCAGCACCTCCACTACCAGAGCAGGGAAATCCCAGACCTGCACTGGGAGACACCTGCATGTACAATGTAACTGGGGGGATAAAAAGGCAGCAAAGGGCATATAGCCAGCGGTGTACCTGGCTGGGGTGGCAGTCACCAGCAGGGACACTGTCAGAGAATTTGGGGAGCTGGATGATACCTGGGAAAAGAGATGGGTCATGACTGGCCATGACCCAGATAGACTCTGGACTCATCAGAGAGTATACTGTGTGGAAAGCCAGACAGGGACTAGGAGGAGCAGTGGCACCCAAGGGGATTTTTTCAAAAGGGGAACTGAGCCGCTGTGCAGGGGACTTGGGCATGCAGTGGACAGGTCACCAAAGGAGGAGTGTGGGCATGATTTGCTCCCACTCAGGGCACCTCATGGATTGATCAAGGGAGGACAACAGGATCTCAGAGAGGCAGGCAGCAGCATCAAAAGATACTTTTTCAAAAGGAAAACTGAGTGGTTATGCAGGGACATTGAGAGCAGCAGCCAGGCCAACAAAAAGGGAGGAATGTGGGCCTGATTTTTTCCCATTCAATGCATGTACCCCATGAACTCATCAAAGGGGTGCAAAACAAGGTGAATTACCCATGATGGCCTGCTGCAGATGTGCAGAGTGGACAGTGTGGACTACATAATACTCTGAGTGTGTGGGCTGAAAACTAGAAACCTCTGATTATTGTAGCCCAGGCTGAGTGCCCCCATGCTTGTGGAACCACAGAAAAGGAAAAAAGAATGAAGCCCAGCCCCCCTCTTCCTGCAGAATCCAGGAAGATCTATAAAACCTGCTGGTCAAGTTTAAAATCAGCAGAAGGCTTTGTTTCTTTATTTCTTTTTTGTCAAAAGTAAAACAATAAGACCTAGAGCTGTGAGAAAACCAGAAACAGATCCAGAAAGAATTCAGAAGGTGAACACTAACTGCTAAGACAAATTTCACTTTACTCGCCTTCAGAACCTGCATTTTTTTATTTATCTTCTTTCCATTTAGTTAATTTTGTTTGCTAGTTTGTTTTTATTATTTGATTTTTTATTGTCCCTTTCATATTCCATTTTGATTTTCTTATTTCACTTCATTCATATTCCAAATAACACAGTATTCTTGGTCTTTTATTTTTATTCTTTTTATATAGATTATATATTTCTTATCATACTATTATTATTCAAAATCCCACACAGCACCTTTCCCTGGTCTTAATCCATTTTGCAAACTCCTGAGCTTTCTTACTGTCGTGGTAAACTTCATTTTCCCTCACACTAGGCCAAGTTTCTATCCCTAACTCTCACTATTTCTCCTCCATCTAACCTCGCATAAGTGCTCTTCTTTCTTAAGTCAGCTCACATTATATTTCTCCTCTAATAAGAGTACTAATTCTTTTCCACTTTTTATAAACAGTGGCTAGTTGGGTGAAATATCACAGTCATTGTAGTTCTCCAAAGGATCTCCTGTTTGTTCACTACTTGTTTGTACTTTAAATCTCATAGAACACTCTCCCACTGCCTCACTCCATTTTGTCTTCCTCCTTTCCCAGGCCAGTTGAGTAAGGATTTTTATGGCATTTATTTCTCTCTCTCTCTCTCTTTTTCTCTTTTTTCCACCTCTCTCAACCTGAGCTTTACTCCTTGCTCTTATTAGTTTGTTTCCCCCATCCTCTCAAAATTATGTTTCTTTACTGTAGACATCTCATATTCACTTTTTGCTTTTGTACAATCTTCTTATTCCTATTTCACCTTTTTTTCCAAGAGTTGCAAAATCTGCTCATATATATTTTCTTTTTTTATTGTTGTTCAAGTACAGTTGTCTCCATTTTCACTTCACCATGGCCCCTTGCCTTATCCATCCCCACTTCCCACCCTTGAACCTACCCCTTCTTTGGCTTTGTCCATGCGCCCTTTATACATATTCCTTGATGGTCATTCAGCTGTTGTTGCTATGGACCCTGCTGTGGTTTTTCTGCAATTTTGCTCCAGTTGGTCCAGTACCTTTTCAATTTTACTTCAAATCTCATAGTGTACTCTTCCATCTTCTTACCCCATTGTTCCTGTTGCCCTTTCATATTTTGCTTATGTTGTAAATTTTGCTCTCTCCCTTTTTTCACCTGAGTTCCATCCCTATCCTTATCAGTTTTCCTCCCTCACCCACTCAACAATATTTCCCCCATTTTTAGTCATCTCATATTCCCTTTGTCATATCTTATAATGTCCACAATCTCTCTTCAACTTTCTTATTCTCGGTTCAGTTATGGTTGAGAAGGCTGAGGTGGTATGGAGGTTCCTTTTGCTGGCATAGGCTTGATTGTCTGGTGATACTGCTTTGTCAACCAACATCTTTTTTACAACAGAATAGAAAACAAGCTGGGAATTGTGGCTACCAGCGAACACATTGAAGGGGGAAACACACCAACAAAGGAGCTTCCCAAAGGTAAAGCCCGAGTACAACAAGAGAGCCCACACAAACAAAAGAAAGGGCAACCCTACAGCATTCAGACAAGGAGATCAAAGAGATTGGACAATTGATTCCACAGAACCCCTACCACAGAAGATCGTGCTACAAAGAGAGCTAGCAAAGCAGAGTGTCCAGAACTGCAGAAACAAACAAACAAAAAAGAGTCACCTAAAATAGGGAGACAAAGGAAGAACCCATAACTGAAAAGAAGGAAGATCCCACAACAAAAGAGCTAAATGAAATGGAGACAAGCAAACTATCAGGTATAGAATTTAAAAGAATTGTTATAAGGATGCTCAAGTAATTTATTGACAACTACAAAGAAAGAAGTGGGAACTGCAGGAGCATGAAAAAGTAAATAGAAACTATAAACAAGAACCAGGAAGAAAGGAAGAATACAATATCTGAAAAAAAATACACTAGAAGGAACAACAAGCAGACTGGATGAAGCAGAGGACCAAATTAGTGAGCGGGAAAACAAGGTAGAAAAAACACCCGAGCAGAGCAGCTGCATGAAAAAAGACTAAAAAAATATGAAGATAATTAAAAGAACTGCAAGAAAACATGAAACACAACAACATTTGAATCATAGGAATACCAGAAGGAGAAGAAAAGGAGGAAGGGATAGAAAATCTGTTTAAAAAATGACATAAAACTCCCCTAACCTAGAGATGGAAAAACCATGCAATTTCACGAAGCACAGAGAGTCGCAATCAAGATGAACAAAAAGAGGCCTACTCCAAGATACATCATAATTAAAATGCAAAATATTAAAACAAAGAGAGAATCTTAAAGGCAGCAAGGGAGAAACAGGAAACAGCATACAAGGGAGCCCTGGTAAGGCTTACAGGTGATTTGGCAACAGACACACTACAAGCCAAAAAGGAATTGGCAAAAATTTCCAAGTAATGGAAAGCAAAGGACTCTAAGACAATTCTATCCAGCAACATTCTCAATTAAAATAGAAGGAGAAATAAGGAGATTTCATAGACAAAAGAAGACCATAAGGATACATGCCCATCAAACCAGCAATGCAAGATATGCTAAAGGGACTTCTTCAAGAAAAGGAAGAAAAAGAGTGAGGGAGACAAAAACACGGGTACAAAGGGGGAAAATGAATAACCTTAAATGTAAATCAATTAAATTATCTAATCAAAAGACATAGGGTAGCTGAATGGATCAGAAAACATGACCTATACATATGCTATATACAAGAGACCCATCTCAGAACAAAGGACATACACAGACTGAAAGTGAAATATTGGGGAAAAATATTCCAAGCAAATGGACAGGAAAAAAAGCTGGGATAACAACATTTTTATCAGACAAAATAGACTTCAAAACAAAGGCCATAAAAAGACTCACCAAAGGAAACTTCATAATACTCAAGGGAAGAATCCATCAAGTAGATGTAAACGTTGTAAACATGTAAGCACCCAACATAGGAGCACCCAAATATATAAGAGAAATCTTAGAGACTTCAAGAAAGATATACATAGCAACACACTTATACTAGGGAAATTTAACAGTCCAATGTCAACAATGGAGAGGTCTTCCAAACGAAGTATCAAGAAAGATATTGTGGCATTGAACAATGTCCTAGATCAAATGGACTTCATTGATATATAGAGAACCTTTTGGAGGAGGGGCCAGCAAGCCAGCCTCCCATAACTCTATGCCCAAAATCCGAATTCTGAGACTTTACCAAATTACCCCTTTCACCCCAAAAAGTTGCCTTTCAGTAAACAGTTGACAGCAATCAGTATACATGGGAAGAATTTAAAGGCTTTTAAAGATTTCATAAGGAAAATGGTGGTGAGATAGGTGGGAGCGGAGTTCACTTCCCCCTGCACACAGGTGAGACACCTGGCCAATCTTCTGAGGACCAGAGCAAAGAGCCAACAGTATCCCAGCACATATGAAGATCGGAGACCCAAAATTGCAGGGGACATTGAAATATCACACAGTAATCAATGTGCTTCAGGACAATAAGGTCCCTGGGACCAGTGCGGGGACCAGGGAGGCTGCAGCCCAGACCCGGTGCCTGCTGGGTCTGCTGTAGGATTGTTGGGAGAAAGCTGGGTCAACGGCTCCCTCCCCTGTCAAACAAGGTTTGAACAGAACCGGGAAAGACCTGGGTGCTTGAAGTTGCAGGGGACGAATAAGGATCAAGTGGCAAAAACACAGGGGCTGTGTGCACCCTGAGACTGTGGACACCGGCTGGGAAGAGTTGGGCCATGAGGGACCCAGACTAGGTCAGTCCCCTGTCTGATTGCAGAGCGGGGCTCTGTGGGAGGCCAGGCACTTGTTTATAGTGGCAGGCTTGAGCAGAAGGAGATTTTCAAAAAGAAAAAGAGAACAAAGAGGCACTCATTGGCTGTTTGGGAAATTCTCCTGCAGCAGCCGCCCCAGCCTACTGCGCCCCTACCCCCACCCAGCTGCGTGGTGATCCTGAGGGGGCTGGGTAGGACCCATGCTCACACCTGAAGCCTGGGGACTGTGGACGCCCAAACCTTTGGGACTGGAGGCCACCAGTCCCATCTCAGTAGTGGAGGCCAAGTGCTCACAACCGGAGTCCCTGGATGGAGTGCACCTGACCCCACTGCCCAGAGGCACCTCCCACCCAACCCCTGCACTCTAGGAGAAGCATCAGAGGAAGCAACTGGCTCTCTAAGAGGAAGGCATAGATGCCCCCACAGAGGAGAACTGCAGGGCTCAGGGAGTTAGCAATCCCCAGAAAAAATTAACTCAGTGGGGGGACTGAACTAGCCTGAAGGGACTTTGAGAGTCCCTATCATCTACAACAGCAAAGAGCAAGAAGGAGGTGTGTGAATTGTCCCTAATTGGAACACCTCAAGGACAATCAACTGGTGGTCTGAAGGCCCAGGCTAATCCAGAAGGGCACTGGGGGCCCAACAGTGAACTGAGGAACTAGGCCTGAGGCTGGGCAACAGCGACGTCTGCCACTCAGGAAGGGAGAAAAGCTAAACCAATTCCCCCTCAGCCGCTGAAGCCACGAAGACCAGCAGAACTGGCTTGTCTGGTTTGAAGCCAGCAGGAGGCCTTTTTTTTTTTCTAAGTAATTTTTTTAACTCCTTTTTCTATATTTCCTTCTTTCTTTTTTATTCTTTCTTCCCTTATTTCTTTCCTTATTCCTTCTTCCTTCCTTCTTTTTTTTTTAAATTCCCACAAGTGAGACAATAAAACCTAGAGCTGTGAAAAGACCACAGCTGGACCCAAAGAGGGGTCATCCCAACAGCTGACACAGTGAGACAGATTTCAATTTGCTACTCCAGACAACTTGCAAGTTATTGTATATTTGTATTATTATTTTTCATTATTCTTACATCTTTTATTTTATTACTATTTTTGTATTTGTCTTCTTTCTGTTTAGCCTTCTTCCCGTGGTGTGTTAAACTGCATTGTAAGACTGGTTTCCCTTGTTCTCTCTTTCACACTGTATTTTTAATTTTGCCATCTTCCACTTCACTTGTGTTCCTTTAGCACACTAATGTAGGTCCTACACTACCTATTTTTGTTATCCACACACATAGATTCTGTCATATGATTGTTGCTCCATAACTATTGTAAATAATTGCTGTTCCACACAATTGTAAATACTACACAGCATCCCCTCCCAGATATTCGCTCAACTGACTGTTTCCTAAACTGTATTACTATTGTGGTTAACTCTGTTCTCTCACACATTACACCTATTTTCTATCCTTTATTCTCACTTTACCTCATAATCTGAACTCCCACAAGCTCACTGCTTTCTACATCCAACTCACAATCCTTACCTTCCCAACAAGAGTCTTATTTTTTTTCCACCCTTTCTAAAAAGTGCCTAGTTGGGTGAAATATCATGGTTAACACTATACATATTCGAAGGATTTCCTATCTCTTCTCTACAGGTGGTTATTTTAAATACCATGGAAGAAACTCCTGCTGTTTTAAACCATTTTGCCTTCCCCCTCCAACTGATCACAAAAAAAGAGTAGGTGGGAGCTGTGAACACCAGTACACCTGCTGGAAGAGGAAACTCACCAACAAAGGAGCCAACAACAGATAATAACAGAAGAAGGTAAAGGAGGGAGTGGAAGCCACATTAACTCAACCCAGGACTGATCTGGCAGTACAACTAAATGGTGGAGAAATTACTGAGAACAAACAACTGAGCAAGAATGAGAGAGACTCCTCAAAACCTTGTACACACAGAAGAACCAGCTTCAACACAACCTGCCCACACCTGCACAACAGAATACAAGACCTGGTGGATGATATGACCCTTAGTTAACCAGCTAGAGGGAAGGACTCAACAAAGAAGGATCAAATGACAATCAAAACCCAAACACACACAGACAGCCAACATAAATGACAGCCCAAGACCAGCGAGTTCAGGAGATCAAGGAGATTGCACCACTGAACATCACAGATCTTCTACCATAGAAGTTCACACCATGAACACAGGGAGATGGAACAGACCAATTTAAAAAGCAGAAACTAAAAAGAAGAGTCTAACAAACAATGGGAAGACAAAGAAACAATCCCCAAGTAAAAAGAAAGGAGGAAGCCGCAGAAAGAATGATAAAAGAAACAGAGGCAAGTCAACTATCAGATATTGAGTTCAAAGCAATGGTAATGAGGAAGCTCAATGAGCTTACACAGAATTACCAAAAACTACAGGGAAACTACACTGAACTCACTGCAAACTATATCAGCATGAAAAAGGAAATAGAAATTATCAACAAGGGCCAAGAGCAAATGAAGAATACAACTTCTGAACTGGAAAACACAGTAGAAGGAATCAAAAGCAGGCTCAGTGAAGCAGAGGATGGGATTAGCAAGCTGGATGACAAGTATGGGGAACCTATTCGTGTGTGATGTGGCCTGTGACTCAGCTCTGGTTCTGAATGCAGTCCAGATGCACGTGGTGTGCAAGTGACATCCGTGGATAGGTCTCCAGTGGGGAATCAGGCCTGCACTGTATACCTAGGCCGCTTTGAAACTTGCTCTTGCAAAAACTCCCTCAGCTGGGATGGGAACAGCAGAAGTTTATTGTGACTTGTGCTAGACTTCCCAAGCATGAATGTAAACAGCCCAGCCTTCTCTCCTTTACATTTGTAAATGACCTTTCTCTTTGAAGCAACTGGCCACATTTTTTCCTTTGTTATCTGTAAAAGGTATCCACCCAAAGCAAACCTGTTCATAGTTAATAAGGACCACCCTGGAGTGTCAATAAAAGCCTGTCCAGGCGAGGGGAAGGGGCCCTCTCTGTCTGTGGGAGAGTGGCCACACAGGCCCTCTCTCTCATTGAGAGAGTGGCCAGGCCAGCTCTCTCTTTCTCTCTCTGAGAGAGTGGCCAAGCTATCCCTTTTCTCCACTGGATTCCTTTACTCCATATGAATTTGTTCGTTACTTGTCCAAGGATATAGGACAAGCATTCCACAACATGCGGTCCTGCCAGACAGGACCACGACAGACAAGGTAGGAAAAAAAAAAACACCCAGAAAGAACAAGAAAAGGAAAAGAGGCTCAGAAAAAATGCAGCGGGGTTAAGGGAAATGCAGGACAATATGAAATGTAATAATATGTGTATAATAGGGATATCAGAAGGAGAAGAAGAAGAGTAAGGGATAGAAAACCTGTTTGAAAAAGTAATGATTGAAAACTTCCCTAATTTGATGACAGAAAAAGTTATAGAAATCCAGGAAAGACAGAGTGTCCCAACCAAACCCAAAGAGGAACCCAAAGAATCCCACATCAAGACACATCATAATTAAAATGGCAAAATTCCAAGACAAAGAGAGAATCTTAAAGGCAGCAAGGGGGAAACAAGAAGTAATGTACAAGGGACCCCAGATAAGACTAGCAGCTGACTTCATGGAAACACTCTAAGCCAGAAGGGAATTGGGAAGATATACTGCAAGTAATGAGACCTAGAGGCTTGCAACCAAGATTACTCCATCCAGCAAGGGTCTCAATTAAAATGGAAGGCAAATACGGAGCTTCCGAGACAAAAGAGGCCTCAAAGAATACACCTCCTTCAAACCAATTCTGCAAGAGATGGGTCTGCTTTGAGAACAGGAAGAAAAACAGTGAAAGAGAGAGGAACACAGGTATGAAAAAATGGCAATGAATAAGTACCTATCAATAATAACCTTAAAATTAAATTGATTAAATGCCCCAATCAAAAGACACAGAATAGCTGAATGGATAAGAAAACATGACCTACACATAAGCTGCCTACAAGAGACCCACATGAGAACAAAAGACCTACATAGACTGAATGTGAGGGGCTGGAAACAAATATTCCAAGCAAATGGACAGGAAAAAAAAGCCAGGATAACAATACTCATATTGGACAAAATAGAGATCAAAAGAAGAGCCATAAAAAGAGACCCAGAAGGTCACTTCATAATACTCAAGGAAAGAATCCATCAAGAAGAAATAAACATTGTAAACATATGTACACCCAACATAGGAGCACCAAAATAAACAAAGAAAACCTTACAGGACTTCAAGAAACATATTAACAGTAACACAATTATAGTTGGGGATTTTAACACCCCACTGTCAAAAATGGATAGCTCTTCCAAACAAAATATCAACAAATATATTTTGGCATTGAACAAAGCCCTAGATGAAATGGACTTGACTGATATATATAGAGCTTTTCATCCCAAAGAAGCAAAATACACATTCTTTTCAAATGCACATGGAACATTTTGAAAGGTAGACCACATGATAGGACACAAAACAAGCCTCAACAAATTAAAAAAAACTGAAATCATATCAAGGATTTTTTCCCCACCACAAGGGACTGAAAGTAGAAACCAACATCAAGGAAAAAAAGCCAAAACACTCAAACTCAACAAGATTGAATAGCATACTATTACACAATGAATGGGTCAACAATTAGATTAGGGAAGAAAACAAAATGTTGCTGGAAACAAATGAAAATGAACATGCAACTACACAAAACTTAATGGGACACAGCGAAGGCAGTCCTGAGAGGGAAGATCCTAGCGATACAGGCATACCTAAGAAAGATAGAAACATTTCAAATAAACAACCTAACCCAACGCCTACAAGAACTAGAGGAACAACAACACAGGCAGCACAGAGCAAGTACAAGGAAGGAAATAACCAAGATCAGAACAGAATTAAGTGGCATAGAGACTAAAAGCACAATTCTAAGGATCAATAAATACAGGAGCTGGTTCTTTGAAAAGATAAATAAAATCGACAAGCCTTTAAGCAGGCTCATCAAGAAAAAAAAGAGAGAGGACACAAATAAACACAATCAGAAATGAAAGAGGAAAGATTTCAACTGATACCACAGAAATTCAAAGGACTGTAAAAAATTACTACAAAGAACTATATGCCAAGAAATTTGAAAACCTAGGTGAAATGGACAAATTTCTAGAAAAATATAATCTTCCAAAACTAAATGAAGAAGCAGAAAGCCTGAACAGACCAATAACAGCTGATGAAATTAAACCAGTAATCAAAAAGCTCCAACACCAAAAGCCGTGGACCAGACAGCTTCACAGGAAAATTTTACAAAGCATTTAAGGAAGAGATAATCCCCATCCTTCACAGATTATTCCAAAAAATTCCAGAAGATGGAAGACTCCCAAACTCGTTTTATGAAGCCAGCATCATCCTAATCCCCAAACCAGATAAAGACATAAAAAAGGAAGAAAATCTTAGGCCAATATCACTGATGAACATAGATGCTAAAATCCTTAACAACATATGGGCAAATTGCACCCAGCAATACATTAAAAAGATCATACACCATGACCAAGTGGTATTCATCCCAGGGATGCAAGATGGTACAATATTCACAAATTAATAAACGGAATACAACACATAAACAAAGCGAAAGACAAAAATCACATGATCATATCAATAGATGTTGAAAAAGCCTTTGATAAGGTACAGCACCCATTTATGATAAAAAACACTTAGCAAAATGGGAATAGAGGGAGCATTCCTCAACATTATAAAAGCCATATATGACAGACATACAGCCAACATCATGCTCAATGGGAAAAAACTTAGAGCTTTCCCAGTAAGATCAGGAACAAGACAAGGATGCCCGCTTTCACCACTCCTATTCAGTATAGTATTGGAAGTCCTAGCCATGGGAATCAGAGAAGAAAAGGAAATAAGAGGCATCCAAATTGGAAAGGAGGAAGTAAAACTGTTATTGTTTGTAGATGACATGGTAGTGTACACAGAAAACCCTATAGACTCCACCAACAAACTATTGGACCCAATAAGTGAATTTGGCAAAACAGCTGATACCAGGTCAATATTCAGAATCAACAGCATTTTTGTATACCAAAAATGAAATGCAAGGAACAGAAATTAGCAAAAAAATCCCTTTTACTATAGCAACAAGAAAAATAAGGCAGTGCTGCCAATGCCCCGACAGAGAAGCTGAGGTCATCATCGGATTTGAAATATTTAAAGTGGATAGAAAACTGTTTCAGCAATGCAGACAATTAAGTGTGTTGTTGTGGGTGATGGTGCCGTTGGTAAAACATGTCTCCTGATATCCTACACAACAAACAAATTTCCATCTGAGTATGTACCAACTGTTTTTGACAACTATGCAGTCACAGTTATGATTGGTGGAGAGCCATATACTCTTGGACTTTTTGATACTGCAGGGCAAGAGGATTATGACAGATTACGACCGCTGAGTTATCCACAAACAGATGTATTTCTAGTCTGTTTCTCAGTGGTCTCTCCATTCTCATTTGAAAATGTGAAAGAAAAGTGGGTGTCTGAGATAAGTCACCACTATCCAAAGACTCCTTTCTTGCTTATTGGGACCCAAATTGATCTTAGAGATGACCCCTCAACTATTGAGAAACTTGCCAAGAACAAACAGAAGCCTATCACTCCAGAGACTGCTGAAAAGCTGGCCCATGACCTGAAGGCCATCAAGTATGTGAGTGTTCTGCACTCACACAGAAAGACCTAAAGAATGTATTTGACGAAGGAATATTGGCTACCCTGGAGCCTCCAGAACCAAAGAAGAACCGCAGGTGTGTGCTGCTATGAACATCTCTCCAGAGCCCTTTCTGCACAGCTGGTGTCGGCATCATACTAAAAGCAATGTTTAAATCAAACTAAAGATTAAAAAGTAAAATTCATTTTTGCAATAATGACAAATACCCTGCACCTACCCATATGCACTCATGTGAAACAAGGCCCATAGGTATGGTCCCTTTCCCCCTCTCAGTGCTAGTTAATTTTGAGTAATTGTGTATTGTCAGAAAAGTGATCAGTACTAGTTTTTTGTTTTGTTGTTTTGAAAAAAAATTTTTTTGTTAGTTTGTTTAAAAGCAAGGAATGCTTGTGATGACTCTGTAACAGACTAATTCAGGTTGTTGAAGCTCTCCCGGGTTCCACTCTGGAGAGTGATCTGGGACATCTGGTTTTATTTTTTTTCCTTTATTTTTTTTGGCGGGGGGGAGTGTGTGTGGGGTTTGTTTTTATTTAGTCATTTTTTAAAAAAATTCATGAACCATAGGACAGCCCTTTAGGGGAGGAGGGTGGAGTGACTCCACATTCCACCTCCTAGATCCAGTTTAGGAAACATGTTCCCCACCTGGTGCTCTTAAGAAGGAGTATCATAAATGCCTCATGTAATAACGTACTCCTTTTTGAAAGTTGCCTTTTCTCTCCACCCTTGAGTAGGTTCAGTATTTGATGAAATTCATGAAAGTGGGTGGAACCTGTCTTGCCCCTCCTCTTTTCTAGGATGCACTATATATGCGACTGACTTTCAAGGAAATTTGTTAGCCATTTGCTGATTTTTTTTGAAGTTAGTTTCTAACTTCTTTCATTGATAAGAAAAGTATTGCACTTTTTGAAATAATACCAAATGGGTTGAGTACATAATATAAAAACACAAACATTTTTACCTTGTCAGTCGTTGTCTTATATGCTTAGCACAGATTTGCAGCTTAATAGTGTATGATATGGTGTTCTAGAACACAGCTGAAGACCTGGTATATATGAGGGGTGGTGCTAGAAGACAGATGTCTGTAGAATGATTCACATCCTCTTTCAAGTTATGAGGATGGAGACCTGCTTCATTAAGAAGCTCAGGGTGGGGTGGAGGTGGGGAGAACATCTAACAACATGGGGACCAGTCAGGGGACTCCCCTTATTTCTGTTTTGCATGAGGAACCCTAGAGCAGCCAGTTGAGGCTCTCTAGTTTAATAAAAATCATGGAGAGAGTCTTATGAAGACTCTTCATAAGTGTTAATAGGGATTTTATCAGCTTATTTTGGTTGCATTTTCCAA
>VMDR010020409.1:0-17583 GCA_007922815.1 Macrotus californicus
TGGGTTGATTAACTGATGGCTGCTATCTTCATTATGGTCTATTAGTACATTGTTAAACCTGAACTTAGAGTAAGAAATTGTTTTTATGTTTACTCTTTAGTTCCCAAGGTTAATCAATATTTATCATGGCCTTAACATTTTTTCAACTGAAGAGATTATTAGTTAAATAAACTCTTTGGTGGAAAAAAGAAGATTTAATACTATGACTATATATGACTTTGGGATGCAAAATATATTCTGGTTGAAGAATTTGCAATATAATCAGAAATATCCAATTAGAAACACCATCCCCGAATGGAAAAATTCATATAATAGAAACATTAAGGATTTAAAATTAACATCTTTCTCTTTAGTAGCTAGCACCCTCACTCTTTTATTTTACTGTCAAATTTAATGTGTGATATTTAGACTTGAAATGATTGTTTGTGTAACTTGCTGGCTAGAAACAATTCTTTGTCTTCAATGCCTAAGCCTGGACTTTGCCTACCAGGAAATGTGAATCTTAGACCCCAATGAGGCACACATTTGTGATCAACATATGTTAGAAATCAATCTCTTGACTGTACTATTCACTCCTTTGCATGTTTCTTCTTTTGTGGCCTTCCTGAAATTTCTGGAACCTTCCAAGGTAGTTGGGATCTTGGTGGAATGGATATATCATCAGTGCTTACTCTTTAATTTCACCATCAATATGTCAATAATGCTAGGAAACTGCCTAAAAAGATGGCAAAATTTACGTTCCCAACCATATGATAGATTTGGAGTTGTGGAGATGATTTGCTTCCTATGGAACTTCATTCAACGCCCAGTCTGTTCTTCTGTCAGCTGGGTTGCAAAAGGAGCAGTAATTTCCAGTAGAGATTTTTGAATTGATTAATTGGTAAACATTTATTAAAATGAAAGCAAAAACAAAATAAATCCAATAATTATTCTACATAAAAATGTAGGAGAATGAGGGTATTTTTATATCTCTAAAGTCAAGGCTAAGTCAAGGTTGTCAAGGAAGTGTCATAGTTTCAAAAGCAATGGATTGGCTTCCAGAATCATGAGAGGCCACTGAATTTGGCAAAGAGATCATTGATGAACTTGGGGTGGGTAGTGTTGCTGGAGGGCGTGGGATCAAATGCAAGATTGTGGGAGGACAAAGAGAAAGAGAGGTAAAAAAGCTGTAGTGGATAATTTTAGTGAAATGTCTCAGGATGATGTTCTTGAAAGGTGCCATGGTTGACAGATCCTCAGTTCACAAGCCCAACTCTCAAAGAAAATAGGATCTTAGTAGAAACAGAATTAAAAGAGCATTAAGTACATTAAAAACTCAATAGCAAATAAAAGCTGTGGAAGGCACCTATCTTCAAAACTAGCCGCATTTGTCAGCATTGAAAGCCTGTACCAACAGGTAATCCTCTTGAGTCATCTTTAGTCATTTGGGGACAAATGGCCACAGGATTGTGATCAGCTAAGGCAGAGGGGTTCCCAAACTCTAGGGTACACAGATTATTTTTGGCTTTAAGCTGTTTGAGCCCATTCTTACTTGAAATTCAATGTCATTTCCACTTGCTTTCTCCCTTATTTCATTTTCTTAAGCTCTGACAAATTGCTTTTCTAACTACATAGCCTTTCTACAAATTATCTTGGTATTTAGGGGAAGTTTTTTTCTTTGGAGGTAGGGGTGTGCATCTGGTGTCCTACCTGCAGAATCAGAGGGTGTGCTGTGAGCAGAGGCCGCTGTGAAACTCTGGACCGCACAGTCCACCGCAGAGAGCAGCCACATTTATTGTCCTGTCCTGACACTTTCGTGATGGAACTGAATCGATAATACATACAGGGACTGTAGGCTTTACACTTGTAATATATAAAGTGAGTTATTTAAAATGTGTTTGGCAAGACCTTATTTTATTATAAATGTTATGCTGTGAGAAAGGGAGAAGTAAAAGCGAAACATTTGGCTTCGGCAATCTGTAGATAGATGTCGGTGTGTTTTACATAGGGATTTGATAATTAATGTGGCTTTGAGGTATGCTGTGTGTGTGGAGCAGTGGTGGAGTGCTGCTGTGAGTCAGAGGCTGTGGAAACAAAGTGGAGTAGCAGATATTGTCGTCCTCCCCATCCTCAGGGCTGCCCACTTCAGAAGCAGCAGCAACACAAATAACCAAGGCCACAGAGCCAGGCTAGTCCAAATCTGTGGAACCTGTGTTAAGGGAAAGCAAGATTTCAAAGGAGCACCAGCTCTTATCATCAGTGGGCTTCCAGGTAGTGAGGAGGAGAGCTAG
Organism: Macrotus californicus; assembly: GCA_007922815.1. Lineage (NCBI taxonomy): Eukaryota > Metazoa > Chordata > Mammalia > Chiroptera > Phyllostomidae > Macrotus > Macrotus californicus. The sequence continues at coordinate 2,271 of VMDR010020409.1, forward strand.
TATGAAAAGAATGTTGTTGGGGTAAGAGGATGACCAGACTTCTCTGAGAGGCCAAGGCCCCTGCCTTGGTTGCAGTTGGGCTCCATTACTACCAGTATTCATGCTAGAGCCAGGCAGGCAGACGAATCAGAAAGACAGGCAGGCTTCATGTGATGGGAGTTAGTTGGAGGTGTGGGTATTGCCCAAGAACTCTTTGTAGAGGAGCAGCAGACCTAACCCTCTTGCCAAATCTCACTCACCAGTGGATTCGAGTTTTTAATGTTCTATTGTGCCCCTTTTGTGAGTTTTTTTGGGGAAGGAGTGTCCAATCCTCCCCCTTCAAAGGCCAAATATTGGAGGGACAGGTAGGAAAAGGCAGGAGCTGATAAAAAGGGGGAAACAAAATGAAACTGCAGGATTAAAATACAGTAAAACATTCAGGATATAATATTCTAAAGGTGTAGAGTTTGAAAGCAAAAATTACATGCTCAAATAAAACCATGTGTCTAGGATTATATATTTCCAACATTGCACTGGAAGTTAGTTTAACTTGCTCTGAATTAATGTGTCAAAATTCTTATATCAAGTCTTTGTGTGTTGCTACAGCTCAAGGAAATTTTTAAATCCAAAGATTATGCTTACACAACACATTTGTCAAAGAGCCTTCCTTTCCAAATGAAAGCTTCTAAAGATAGCCCAGGTGAGACTGAGACCTGGAAAGAGACCATGAGTTTGACAATGGCATTTTATTATCCATTGCCACAGTTTCCACTATACCGACACATTTTGAAAATCATGTCTTGAAGGCATCACATATGAATTAACATAACTGATTAAATGACAGTAACTTCCTGGTTAAAACAAAAACAACACAACAAATACCAAACATCTTTCCTGTTTCAAAATTGGTTGAAGAATGATTACTACATATGTACACACACACACACACACACACACACACACACACAAGAGGCTCTGTAAATCTCTAAGAATATCGTACAATCAAGAACACACACAAAACTCAACCTATTGAACATCCACATGGACAGCCCCTGAAACATTAATGTCTTCTGTTTTTTTTCACTCTGTATGGCTACCTCAAATTTTCAGTGGTCTTTAAGAATAATGTATAATAAGTTTTCTATTGCTGTTTTTAAAATTAGCATAAACTTTGTGGCTTAAGACAATACCATTTGTTACCTTATAGTTCTGTAGGTCAGAACTCTGCTAGAGGCTTGCATTCCTTTCTAAGGGCTCTGCGGGAAGTGCATTTCCTTGCCTTTTTCAACGTCTAGAGGCCACCCACATTCCTTTGCTAGTAGTGGTCCTCCTCCTCGTCTTGGTGTTGCATCTTTCCGATCCTTCTTTCATAGTCACATCTTCCTCTAACCAGAGCTAGGAACGGTCTCTGAGTTTAAGGATCCATGTGGTTTGACTGGGCATGCCTGAATAGTCTCTCCATCTCATTGCCTCTAATCTTAAGGTCCTTGCAGAATTCTTTTTGCCATAGAAGGTATTACATTCACAGATTCCTAGAATTAGGATGTGGACATCTCTCTGGGTTGGGGGGGCATTATTCTGCCCAATTTTCATTTCTACTTTCTTCCTATCTTAAGTTCGCTTTGCCTAGGAGCAGACTCCCAGGGAAGGATCTTAGTGCCTCAGGTTTATTTGGCAGTAATACCAAGCAATGCTGATAGGGAGTGGGGAAAGGAGATAAAGAATAAAAGAAAGACAAGAAATGGTGTATCATCAAAGAAGTGGTCATTGGGATATTGGAGTTTAATCCCATTGGGGTCCTCTGAGGGATAGTGTAGGACTCAAAGTTGTTCTAATGGAGGGGTAAGGAAAATTCAGCATTTATCCTCTAAATTCCTGTGCTGATAGGCTCAGGCTGCCTCTAAGTGTTACCTCTCTAGCACTCCTGGCTTGGCCCAGCATGGTTCCTCCACCAGGCTGATGGCCTCAAGCAGAGATCACAGGTGTTCACAGCACACAGACTTCAGTGTAAAGTGGATGGTCGCAGTTTGTGTGTGGGGCACCAATGGGCACCTCTCAGGTTTAATTCATCACCAAGTCCTACCTTTTATTCTTCCTCCATCATTTCTCTGAAAGTCCCTCTCTCTATTGCTACAGTTCAGACCGGCTTCTCTATATCACACTAGTAACCCTTTCTTCCCATCTCAAGTTGTCTTTCTGAAAACACGACTTTTATTGTGTTACTTAAAGAAATAGGCAAGCAAGCAAGCAAACAAAAGTCTTCATCAATTTCCTATTACCTATGGGAAAATTTAAAAATAAAAATCCTTAGTCTGGCCTACAGGTAAATCCTTTCTGGCCCCATCCTACCTTTTCTTTGTCAGTTCCTATACCAACTTATGTTTATCAGCTTTTCCCTGGCCCTGGAGAGCAAGAGAACTAAATTAATTTACCTATTTCCCCCCCCCCCCCCCACCCCGGCATAGTTCTTAATCCTTTGGATCTAAGCCTTCATGATATGGAACATTTCACCTGACAGAGGTCAAACACTCTTGTCTCATTAATCTCTTTACTTGTCTCATTACTATTTTTAAGCCCATCTTACACTTTCTTTATGCTCTTGGTCATAGTCTTTCTTTTTCTAGGCTAATGATCTAATCCCTGCTCATCCTTCAAGTTTCAGGTGAAACCTTTCCCTTCTCTATTTAGCCTTCCATTAGCCCATCCCAGCTGGAAGTGAGAGATCGCTCTTTTCTGAAGTCTTTAAAGCTACTATTTTAGCTTTTATTATTTTTTGTTCGTAATTTTAGCTATCTTTTCGTAGAAGGTGAGTTTAATCTTTTTTAGACAGGTTTTAAGGCTTTTGAAGATAATAGGACATCATATATTTTTGCTTCTCAAATCCTAGAGTGTTTTGCTTAGAGCCTGTGTTCTTTAGCTATTTGTTGATATATTTGTTAAACACAAATAATCTCCTTTTGGAAAAATATAGAGCAGCATATTTTGACCAAAGTAAAAGCTGATAAAGGGAAAAACATTAGCATTTTAGTGACATGTGCTACTACTGTGCTACAGAGCAATTTGTTACTTGAGTTGATGTTAAAAGAATCTAGTTCTTTTTTCTTTCTTCAAGCAAGCAAATTTTAAACAGCTAAAAACACCAACAGGTTTGAAACTAAGATATCTCAAAAGTATAGGGGTCTGGAAACGTCCCTCTATTCTTAACCCGGCGCCAAAGGTTGTGGTGAGAATTACAAGGAATCTTTCCAGTTTTGAAAACTGATGAGGGACATTTAAAAACTGTTTGGGCTCTTTCATTTACAACTTGATTTTAAAAGAATCTAGGATATGACTGCACCCGCAAGGCAAAAAGATCCAGTGGCTTCTTGGATGCTGATTCTTCTATTTTCCATTGGGAAATAAATCCCTGTTTTTATTTTGATCTCGTGAGTTAAGGAGGTGACTGCGGAAAGCTAGGAAGCCTCGTGGATGATCCTCACGCTATCAGCATAGCTTTTCTTCTGCGCACAGTGGTACCCACCAAGGCCTGTGTTGTGTGCTGCCTTTTTACTGTTGGAAATAGCATTTCACACTGATTTTACTCTGTTCTTTGGACCAACAATGGCATCACAGTACTGCCAACAGAATAAAGTTTTCTGGCAGGGGGGCATAATTTGCGAATCTTTGACCTCATTAACACCAATCAATTGAGTTAATAAACAACACAAATTATTAATAATAATGCAGATCATTAGCCCAGAAAAAAAAAACAACAAACTTCTATGACCAAAGGAATGAAGAAAAGAAAGCATAAGAGTGAGTACTAGTAACATTCTTTAGTAGTCCTCAACCCTAGGAGTTTAAAATACTGAAGCCTGGGCCTTGCCTGTAGAGATTCCAAGGCAATAGGGTTTGGACTGTGCTCTGGACGTTGGCATCCTGAACTTCAGGTGGCTGAGAATCACTGATCTAACCCCTATCATCTTCTGCATGCCGACAGAATATGGACATTGCAGATTGCAGAGTTTATAGACAGTATAGAGATTATCTATTCCCCTCTGCTAGGCAATGACAGAGTTGAGCAAGCAGATCCTGCAGTGTTAAGAGGAATGACTCATATCCGTACAACAGGAGCCTGAGCTTAATTTCAGTTCCCCTGACCCCCAGGCCACAGTCCTTTCCTACTTGAAGTGTGGTGCTTGGACCAGCAGCATCACCTGGGAGCTTGTTAGAAATGCATAATCTCACACTCTATCCCTGACCTCCTGAATCTGAATCTGCTTTTCAACAACTTCTCACAGGTGATGGGCATTCACATTCCTTTGCAAAGCCCTCACCCTAACCATTGCTTAACTACCATCTCTGACAGTCTGGAGTTTCATTTACTTCCATAGCTTCAACATCCAGCACAGTACCTGGCACTTGGGAGGTAACTATTAGTTGAATTTTAAATTCCTTTTTCTTGTAAAATATGTTAGACACATATGTTTGAACAATTATTCTTTGAATGAATGAACTTAATTATACTTCGATATACTGTTCAGCATTTCATCTTTATAAGCCTTTTGAGTACCTGTTTTATGCTAAGCACTATAACTACAAAGGTACCTGAGATACTTTCTAGGAGCTCACTGTCTAGTTGCGGGAAAGAGAGGGACAATGAACAGATGTGATAATACTGTTGGGTAAGAGACACAGTGGAAACATTGCGGCATAGGAGCTCACGATGTTCGCTATGGAAACATGGAGAAAGAACATTGAGTCTGGGACTTTGGGGTGGTCTGACATGGTCTCTGGGGTGGCTTTGAGGTTTTTAGGGCAAGTGAAAGCAAAACCGACTCCAGACAGTAATCAGGATCCAGCCAGCTGTTGGAGGTGTGGGGATGCAGGCAGCACGGTGCAGAGGACATGACGAGGAGAGAGAGCAGCTCAGGCACAGAGAGGGAAAACCACCATGGGAGTAGCTGCTCTTGGTGATTGAGTGGAAGGAATGGAGTAGAACCCTAAGGATCATGGGAGGTGGGGTACAGGAAAGAGAAGAAAGTTCCTGTATTTTTTACTTGCCTGTCTTTAGATGCAAAGGAAAGTATTTAGACAAGGGGCAGGCCAAACATTTTAGACGTTGGAAATATTAATTGCATGTTAACTGAGGTATGCATTACAGCTCTGAGTTTGAAGATATTGTCATGGTGTTCTTTTGCTCTGTATTCTTATAGCAAGCAGCCTAACATTCAGAATTGACAATAAACAAACCAAGGGCCAGTCCAATCCAGACAGAATCACCCAATTCCAGTACCTTCAAAGTACCTTTCCTTCTCAAACGAGGCTGTGGGTCTAGACCTATGCTGTCCAATATGGTCACGACTTAGCCGTATGTGACTATTGTGTGCTTGAAATGTGGTTAGTCCAAATCAAGTTGGGCTGTAAGTGTAAAATACCCGTCAGATTTTGGAGACTTATTACAAAAGAGTAAACTATCTTAATAATATTTTATATTGATTACATGTTAAAATGCTAATATTTGGGCTACATTGGGATTAAATAAAATGTATTAAAATTATTTCACCCTCACTTTTTTAATGTAGCTATGAGAACATTTAAAATTATATATTTGGATCACATATTTTGTGGGCAGAACTGGCCTAGAGTATTTCAACCTGACGAGGCAACCGATTAATCATTGTTTTTCCCACCATGGAAACACACTCCCAACTCCACCTGTGCCTCCAGGTGATGTGGATGTGGTTTTGCTTTAAGGTTGTAGAGGCACCTTTTCCATGGTTGCGCCACATCGGGGTAAAGTCAATGAGAAACAGGTAAAATGTTACCTTTACTGAGCATTTTTAAGGTTTTTATTTTAGTACGTTTTTTTAAACATCACTACATTTATTTTTATTTTACGGTTAGGCAGGTTTATGACTTGTCCAACTCTCTCCCTCCAAAGGCTGAATAAAATGCCATTGTCAAATACACCTTCTCTAATCTGTGTTATTTGACACACACTAGGTGGGACAGAGCTTTAGGTTCTATTTTCACTTCAGTGCAGATGTGAAAGTTCCAGTTAATGAGAACGTTGTGTAAGTGTTTGTGTTTCAGGAATAAAAGGCTCCCTGAATCTGCCTTAAAGCTTTAGATATTCTGTACATGGGATAAAGTGACATGCTCAAATTAACTGTGGCCAGACAGATCCGCATGATGTGAATGCAAATGTATGAGTCTTGTTCAAATTAAGGTTCTTGGTGTCGGGGAAAGCTCTTTCTCACTAGGCAAGTCAAAATCACTGTATCTCACTCTCTATTGGGACATAGAGTAGTTCAACATTTGCATTCAACTCACCTGTGAGATTTTATTCAATGTATTTATTTTAATACATTTAAAGGGATCTTCTTTCGTGGTCGAAAGTCAGTCCACGTTTCATTTCTTTGGCTTTGGAGAACTTCAAAAATCCTTCTGGTTGCATGGTTAATTGGAAAGACTCTCTGGAGGCTAGAATCAAGTGTTGGAGTGAGCAGCCCGGATTCTGTGCCTCACGGTCTGGTGATCAGAAGCCAGTCAGTTCACCAGAAAACAACTTTCTGAAGGACTATTTCCTTGGATTGCCATTTCTCCAAAAAACTTCTTTTCTGAAAGTCAATTCACCAAAATCCAGTTCCTCTATTGAGCTATTTTTGGAATGACCAATTTGACAAATCACTGATTCATCTAATTTATCAAAACTTTTCTTTTAGTCAGCTTTCCTAAAGTTTGTAGCAAGTCCTGTGCTGTAAGGTGACGGCAACAGCTTTGAGGCTATTCCATGGTTTTAGTTTAGTTTGGTCTAACTCGTCTTAGTTTCTATTCCTGCTGCAGCCACTTGATACTAATTAGCTGGTAGGCTCTGAACACACTTCAGTATTGTCCAGGCTCTCTCGGTGTATTGGTCTCTGACTTTGGGAAATTATAATTAGTGTTTTTAAAATCATAGTATGTGCTTATCTTAAAATCAAGAACTTTTATGAGGAATAAGGATAAGGCGAGTTTCTTGCCACCCAACTCTTTTTTTAATGTTTAATTACTTTTCCTTTTTATTGAATTTATTGGGGTGACACTGGTTAACAAAATTATGCAGGTTTAAGATGCACAATTTTACATCATCTGTATGCTGTATTGTGTGTTCACTACCCCAAGTCAAGTCTCTGTCCATCACCATTTAGCTCCCCTGTACCCTCCCCCACCCCTGCTCATCCTCCTTCTGCCTGCAATCCCCACACTGTTCACTGTGCTCATGAGTTTTTTCTTACTTTATTCTCAGTCCCTCCCCGCTCCCCCCAACCGCTCCACCCTCCACCCCTCGACAGCTGTCAGCCTGTTCTCTGTCTATGGATCTGTCTCTATTTTGTTCATTAGATTCCACATATGAATGAAATCATATAGTCCAGGTCCATCATGCTATTGCAAAGGGTAAGATTTCCTTCTTTTTTATGGCCATGTAGTATTCCATTGTGTAAATGTACCACCGCTTTTTTATCCACTCATCTATTGATGGACCCTTGGGCTGCTTCCAAATCTTGGCTATTGTAAATAATGCTGCTATGAACACAGGAGTACATATATTGTTTGAAATTAGTGTTTCAGGTTTCTTCAGATAAATTCCTGAAAGTGAAATCGCTGGGTTATAAGGCAGTTCCATTTAAAATTTTTTGAGATAACTCATACTGCTTTTCACAGTGGCCACACCAATCTGCATCCCACCAAAACTGCATGAGGATGGCAAGGATGTGGAGGAGAGAGAACCAACTCACTTTTAATCTGCTCATTCCCTTTTGTACTTCAATTCACAGATTGGCTAAGTGATATAAATGAAATGGATTATTTACAACGTATTTTTAACTTTTCTTTAAAGTATCCAAAATGTGAAACATGCCAGAAATGGCACTTAGCTGATTTGGACTGAAAAATGCACTGTGGAGCTGCTGCTGGGCTTAAATGGCTATGGCAAAACAAACGAACAAAAAACACTAAACAATATTGAACTCAGTCTTCAAAATATCACTAAACGCTATTGAGCCATCCCACACTGCCCAGTTTGCTAGACATTTCATAAAATGCAGAAAGGTTATGACTTCTCTTTGTCATATTGACTTGGTACAACTTTGTAGGATGACTTGAGGTGAAAGGCAATACCATTATTAAAAGCCATAGCAAAAGGTAGGCCTGCCTAGAAGGGCCATGTGATTGGGACCTCAGATTTGACGTATGCTAGTCATCAATACAAAATGAATGTCAATTCCTAAAAAGTTTTGCCATTAAGGCAAAATTAAAACAGCTAACAAAAACTTTAAAAAATAGTCTTCAAAACTTAAATTCCCGTGGGTAGTATTCATTGCTGTAAAAGTGATACTTTAAGGAAAGAAGTTCTTGGTAAATTCAGTAAATTCTTCACATTTATCGTTTGATAAATTGGCCATTTGGCGAATGGATTTTCAGCATATTTCCCTACTATGCAACTTGGGGCAACTTAGTCAACTGTTCTAAGTCTCACTTGCTTTATTCTATGAATGGGGATGTCCGATAAAGATGAGTATGTCTTAGGCAGGGATATCCAAACAGGTGGCATCTCTGGGCCACACTGGAAGAAGAAGAGGTGTCTTGGGCCACACAGTAAATACATTGTGATATGTAATCACAAAAAAAATCTCATAATGTTTTAAGTAAATTTACAATTTTGTGTTGGGTCGCATTCATAGCTATCCTGAGCTGCAAGTGGGCTGCAGGCTGCATGTTGGATACCCCTGTCTTAGGGGGTTGATGAGGTAACATATGTTAACATATGTTACCTCACACTTAGTGTAATAAATGTCACTTCCTTTTCCATGGAATGAAGGTCCGTCTATGGTTGGGCCACTAACCAACTGTAACAAATCATGACAATTTTCTGGGCCTTAGCTTTCTTAACTGTAAAGTGAAGGGATTTGACTAAATTATCTCTAAGATCTCCTTCTACCCAGAGAATGCTATGGTATTAAAAACAAAAATAAACTTTGGCCTGCTGAAGCAACACTTGCTTAGATTTCAAAACTTCTGATGCCTGGGTTCCACGTAAGGACGGGATTCAGAGATTAAGGTAGCTGGATCACTAGCACTAATTGTGAAGAGCCTCTCTGAGTTGTTTGCATGACCCTAAACATTTTTGGTCCCAGGAATCCCAAGGTGAGGTGCTCTTTAACAACCTAAAGGAAAAACTAACTTGGCCCTAACTAAGCCCTGGGTTGAGGAGGGGTGGCGGGAGGTAAGCACCTGTCTCCCTGAGTATCCCTGGTGGCCCTTGGCTTCAAGCAGATGCCTGAGTGTCATTTCAGCTCCAAAAGGCCCTACATACATTGATGTGCATAGAGTATGGGGGCTGGTGCTAAGGGTGCCTGAAAGCTGACTGGGTACCTATTGGCGTGTATCCTAAGAGTGAGAGAGTGAACCCTTGGTTTCTGTCCCTATCTATTCTTCCCTGGGCTTTTGGTTACTTTCAGTATTGTGCATTTGTTTGCTATCCTAAATAGTCTCTCTTTTATCAAAATGAGATAAGCATACACATGACTGTATCACAGCATCTGAACATTTCTGTGCAAAGCAAGTCTTTATTCTGGTGGGAGCGAACAGTACTTGTGAATTCAAATTAGAGTAATAAATAAAAACTTTTTTTTAGAGCAGATTGACATGCTTCTGTTGAAAACAGCTATTGCCTAATTTAAAATGCTATAGAAAACCCCAACCCTTTCTTCTTCGTATGTTATCAAGTTAGAGGTTTCTCCCCAAACACAGCGAAGTTTACAAATGCACCGATTGTGCATCCAGTCAGTGCTGCATCCTTAGACCCACCGCATTTCCCTGTGCGATTTTAAGTCTGTCTTCAGGACTTCTAAACAAAGTAGAAAGCACACACTTTCTTTACATTTCCATCCATAAAATGCAGCACAAATCTCACAACATTTACTCAGGGGAAAAAGAAAGAGACATCTCGGTGCTCTAGGAACCATTGACAGAACATATTGCAATCTTTTCATTAAGTTCACACGAAATGAGGATTTAACGCATGGGCAAAACAGCCCATCCCTAGAGGTTCCATTGCCCATAATCCCACCTTGAAAGTAGCTCCATATTAATTGTTGCAGCCAAGTGGACACGGAGTTTTTCCGCTCGGCACTCCCACTTCACAGATAACTGCAACTGTGGAAGCCTTTGTTTTTCATTTTCTAACACATCATTATTCAAGCACATATTTCATAAGTTCATTTAAACCCAGAAATTCCATGTGGATCAAGCTAAACATCAATGTCTTCCTTGTATTTGGATCTTAACTGTATGACTTTTAGAATATTTAGAAGGACATATAGGGGTAAGTATAGACGTACATATAAATATCTTACATTTGAAAATTTATCTTTCATAAACTGATAATTCGCAGATTGGTCATCCCCATTACCAAAGGACCAGCTGAAGCTTCCTTTAAGTCACCATAATCCTAGTTAGTTTGAAATACGATTCGATTTCTAAGTATTTTATTTTCACTTCACTCCTGGGATGCATTTATTGTTTAAAGTGAGGTGCACCTGGATGAAATGAATGTTTATAAATTCTGGCCTACCTTTTCTATTTCTGTGCCTCCGGTTGTTAGCTGCTGAAGTCCTACTTTATCTGAAATTATGTAGTTCAGCCTTTTAATAAACCCAGAATAAGTGAGTTCCCCAAAGAACCATTGAAACATATATTACACTTATTTCCTTAAAACAAAGAAAACACAGTTTCCTATATGGTAAATCCTTCCCTACCCACAATTCCACCTTTCAAATAGAAAGAGCTCAGTTGTGTTTGGGGACTGTACACAATTTGCAACTCTGGTATGGTTAAACAATCCTGGCACACAATCAGCCAGTAGGACTAACGTGCCAATTCTGAATTGTTCACTGTTTTTATTATAGGTTCTAGGTTTCAGATGAACAGGAGCCTCCTATTGCTTTTATAGCAGGATATTAAATTGCAGCCTCTGGCAAGCGGCACCTGCCCTCTTCCTGGCATGCTCTAGTCAGTCGTTGGCCATGTGATACTCTAATGTGATGTGTATTTTGTGTTTTGCTCTACGTGGGGATATAAATGTTGGGAAACAATTTCTCCCTGAAGGTATGCAACCTATAGTGTCAGGTCTTGATAAAGCTTCCACACAATTAAAATTTAGTGTATATGGAAGGTCCTATCTTCCACAGGGTGTTTTGAGTGGTGAATGAAAAAAACTGTATAAGAATCTTAGACAAATGTATGTAATATCTTGTTCCCTTTGGACAGAAATCCCCTGAAAGCTCTTTTGCCCTGGCCATCTATTATATTGGCCACACAGTATGATGTGTTTAACACAGCCTATTGTCTAGAGAATTCATCATATATATATGTGCTGATCCCTTGTCTGTCCTCTATAGGGAGATCAGTATATTCTCCCCTAAATTAGAAATTAGGAGTATTTGAAATAATTAGTAATCACTGAGTATACTATCCATCTTTATGATTTATCTACGAATATTCAATCATAGGTTTTTAAAACGTTGAAGAAACAAGGCAAAGATATTTTTAAAATTTCAGTTCCTGAATTTCAGCTCAGAACAATGTTTAAGTCTGTTATTAAAATAAAAGGCAATTTTAGCATCCTTAGTTTTCACATTAACAGTATCTGAATTTTATTATTATGGTAATTTTCTTAATGTTTGCAACTCTTCTAGAGTTGCCTAGCTGAGCTTACAACTTATTACTCTGTTAAAAATGGCAATTTTATTTGTTAATACACCATTGTGGGACAATGGATGACTTCTTGAAATGTGATGTATATTTAGCCTTTATCTCAGTAATTTACTAAATCACAAAATGTAGCATCATCGACTTAGAATAGATCTTAAAATTCTCCAGCCCAACCACCATCTGACACTCAAATCACCTTTAAAATATTTCTTCAAAACCATTTTCATAGGTGTACCTCAACTGTAATGAAGTCACCCCAAGACTGGGCTTCTATCCAATATCCCAAGCAATTTCCTCTCCACCCCCAAACTTCAGAGCACTGCTCAACACACTTGATTAAGAGGAAGATGAGGCATCTCTGAACCAGGGAAGAGGTCACTACAGAGTCTCTTAGTCACTCTTCATTGAGAGTGTGCCACTGAATTTTAAGTTTAAACACCTGATGTGTCGTTAGCAATTGGACTTTTGTTCCTGACTTTCTCAGAGTCTATGGAAAGTTAGATTCGGATACCACAAGTCTGTCACTGAAATTTGAAATGGCATAATAGATAGTGGTGTGCTGAGACAGGCTCCTGCCAGAAACAGTGGTTTGGCAGTTAGGTGACACCCGAGTTAACTGATGTCCCTTTGCTAGCTTGTAATCAGTCTTGGTGAAAGTACTAACACCACAGAAATTGGCAAATGGTTCAAATTGTCATCCTAAGATATTCATCATCAAATATGAACAAAGATAACAGGTGAAATGCATTCCAGATACTCTGCCTAAAAGGAACCAATGGTGGAAACTCCTGGCCAAGATAGAGGCGTAGGTAGATACACTTTGCCTCTTTGCACAACCAAAAGAAGGACAACAACAAATTTAAAAACAAAAATAACCAGAACTGCCAGAAAATTGAACTGTATGGAAGTCCGACAACCAAGGAGTTAAAGAAGAAACTTTCATCCAGACTGGTAGAAGGGCTGGAGATGGGCAGCTGGGGTAGAGAGGACTCGAGGCAACATGCTGGCTAGTGGACTGGGCGGTCCCACATTTGCACGTGGGTAAACCAGGAGGGACAACTCGGGAGCGAGACAGACTGTGCAACCCAGGGTTCCACTGTGAAGAAATTAAACCTCAAAACCTCTGGCTGCAAAAACCTGTGGGAGTCGCAGCAGTGGGAGAAACCCCTAGCCTCATAGGAGAGATCACTGGAGAGACCTTCAGGGTCCTAGAATATACACAAAACCACCCACCCAGAAATCAGCACCAGAAGGGCACAATTTACTTGTGGAAAGTGGAGGAAGTGACTGAAAGCTGGCCGAGAGCTGAGCAAGTGGCATTGTTCTCTTTCGGACCCCTCCCTCACATATAGCACAGCAACACAGCTACATTGGTTGTCCCACCCTGGTGAATACCCAAGGCTCCACCCCTTACTACATAACAGGTACACTGACACAAAAAATTATGGCCCAAATGAAAGAACAGATCAAAGCTCCAAAAATAAAACTAAACAATGAAGAGATAGCCAGCCTATCACATGCAGAGTTCAAAACACTGGTAATCAGGATGCTCACAGAAACAGTTGAGTATGGTCACAAAATAGAGGAAGAAGTGAAGACTATGCAAAGTGAAATAAAGGAAAATGTACAGGGAACCAACAGTGAAGGGAAGGAAACCAGGACTCAAATCAATGGTTTGGACCAGAAGGAAGAAATAAACATTCAACCAGAATAGAACGAAGAAACAAGTTCAAAAAAAAAAAAGTGAGGAAAGGCTTAGGAACCTTCAGAACAACTTTAAACATTCCAATATCTGAATCAAAAGAGTGCCAGAAGGAGGAGAGGAAGAGCAAGAAATTGAAAACTTATGTGAAAAAATAATGAAGGAGAACTTCCCTAATATGGCAAAGGAAATAGACTTCCAGGAAGTCCAGGAAGCTCAGAGAATCCCAAAGAAGTTGGACCCAAGGAAGCATACAGCAAGGCACATCATAATTACATTACCCAAGATCAAAGATAATGAAAGAATCTTAAAAGCAGTAAGAGAAGATGAGACAGTTACCTACAAAGGAGTTCCCATAGGACTATCAGCTAATTTCTTAAAAGAAACCTTACAAGCAAGAAGGGGCTGGAAAGAAATATTCAAAGTCATGAAAGGCAAAGACCTACATCCAAGATTACTCTATCCAGCAAAGCTATCATTTAGAATGAGAGGGCAGATAAGCGTTTCCCAGATAAGGTAAAGTTAAAGGAGTTCATCATCACCAAGCCCTTACTATACGAAATGTTACAGGGACTTATCTAAGAAAAAAAGATTATCAAAACTATGAACAGTAAAATGACAACAAACTTACAACTATCAAGAACTGAACCTAAAACAAAACAAAACAAAACAAAAACTAAGCAAACAACTTGAACAGGAACAGAATCACAGACATGGAGATCACATGGAGGGTTATCAGCGAGGAGGGGGAAGGGGGAGAATGGGGAAAAAGGTACAGGGAATAAGAAGTGTAAATGGTAGGTAGAAAATAGACAGGGGAAGGTTAAGAATGGTATAGGAAATGGAGAAGCCAAAGATCTTATATGTGTGACCCATGGACTTGAAATAAGGTGAGGAATGCTGGTAGGAGGGGGTGCAGGGCAAAGGAGAATAAAGGGGAGAAAAAATGGGACAACTGTAATGATGTAATCAATAAAATATATTAAAAATAAAAGAAACCAATGCTGAGAGATTCTGGCTTTTATAAATAAATATTATGGCAATGTAGATAACCATGGGAAACTGAAATATAGAACCTTACGCTAGAGACTATTACAAAAGTATCCTTTCTCTCAAGATAACTTGTTTTTTGGGGGATCAGTCCTTTAACTTCTTTGGGGAACTTGAAAATTTACTTAGGTGGCTGGCAGAAAACCGCTTTTCTTTGCAAATATTCTATATGATAGAGTCATAGTTTTGGATAACTGATCCATGAATGGAAAGTCTCTGGGTTGACTTGCAGGAGCAGTATACAAAGTAATGATAATAATTTTTAAAAAATATGTGATTATGTATGGATGTGATCATCTGTAGCAGCACTATCAGATAAATAATACATATTTTAAAAATTTCTGTAATTACATGTTTACCCGATAGGCCAGAATGACTCTGTCCCAAGGAGCTGTTACAGACTGAGTACATAATACATGTTTTAAAGTCCATAATTACATATGTAAACGATAGACTATTGAGTAAATAATGCACATTTTAAAAAGTCCATAATTCCATATTTACATGATAGTCTGTAAATTCTGTAATTACTTATTTACACAATAGACCATAACAGCTGTTAGTTACAGTCTATTATGTTAACTCTCATAGAATTATATTATGGATTTTTAAAAACACCATAAAGAACCTAAGAAATAGAATGATGGAAATGAAATGAAATATAAACTCATATTTACTATAACTCTCTGAAAAGAGGGCTATTCAAAGTTGAGACTATTTCAAGGTAAAACTCATGGCTGATACTTTATTGATAACTGCTGACTTAAAATGTATTTGCAGAAATATGTAAGCTGCAGAATGAACGGGTGAAGAATAGCTGGGAGTGTGATATTAGGTCAAGTTTTT
>VMDR010020410.1:0-17585 GCA_007922815.1 Macrotus californicus
ATGTACTCTTGCAGCTAAAGAATAAATGTATTTTTCATCAATAGTTGCTCAATTCTCTAAAATAGACAGACATTTGTGAATTTTAAAAAAATAAAGTAGCAATAAAAATAGTAATTTAATTGTACTGCTGGTTACATTTTTTGCTTCTTTTTATCTTTTAAGCATAAAATACACACATCTTATGAGTATACATTCATATGTTTTGACAAATACATATATTCATGCTACCAACAGCCCAGTCAAAATGGCAGGGATTTTTTTGTCCCATGCTGTCATCACTGTGTCTTCAGGGACTTGAATATTTAGAATAAAGAATCCAGTAAATCCTGTTTGGAAAATCATTATAGAATTTCAGGATTATAAGAGACCTTGAAGGTCACTCTAATCCAGTTAAAAAGAATAATTTATAATCTTTTTATACTCTTTTTATGGGTTTAAACTAACACCTAGTCTCATTTGAGAATTTAGTCGATATTTATGTTTGTTTTTTTCAAGTCACTTTTCTTAAAAAAAATTTTTTTTAAATATGTATTGATTTGAGAGAGAGAAACACAGGCATTAGTTTGTTGTTATTTACACATTTATCGGCTGATTCCTGTATGTGCCCTGCCTGGGATGGAACCCACAACCCTGGCACATGAGATCAATGCTCTAACCAACTGAACTACACAGCCAGGGCTCATTTTTTATTTTATTTTATAGATTTATATTGTGTCACATAACCTGTTATAAGAACAACCTCTGCCAAAACCAATGACTTGTAGTATGACCTAGAGGGAAAGCTGTGGAGGGTCCTTGATTAATTTTAATTCCATATCAAGTAAGTGTCTAGTGTCTTGAAAAACAAAACAAAACTGGAAACTCAAAAATAATCTGGGTAGTGCTGATTCAGGGAGCAGTCGATATTTTTCATTTTATCAATTTCAGGCTTCTTCCAAGAATATTCTCCTTTAAAGTAACTGTTAAAAATTTTTTCTTAGCATCTTTACTGCCATAGATGTTAAGGAAGCTTATCTCCAAGGTAGAAGAGGGTCTTAGAAAGGTTGGGGAGTGACGAAGATCAGAGGTCTAGTCCGAGTGCTCTGTGACCACCCCACGTCTCAGTTTCTTCACTGGGAAAATAAACATAATTATGCCTCTCCTATCACTTCCCACAGGATTATTCTGAGGATAAAATAGGGAAGATAACTTAAGGATGTTACACAAAATGTAAGCTATTCTTATTGTATTATTAAAATTTATACAATACATAGTTTATATGTGTACTTAAGTCTGTACAGTGCCATCTTTGGGAGTGACTCGCTCTGTCCCATAAAATCCTTTCTTTGTTGTATATATTATTAGATTAGGAAAAAAATCCAAATATTGAACTATTTTAGTTGTCTATTTAGCTGTATCTATTCAGCTGGATATTTTATGTTACATATAGTTATTGCCTCACATTTTTATTTTGAAAATACTAGATTCACAAAGTTGACTATGTCCCTGAGGACCTAGCCTAAGTTTGGATAAGTTACTCAAGCTATTTATTTATTTACTGATAAGATTTTATGTATGTATGTATATATGTATGTATGTATGTATTTTAGAGAGACGGGAAGAGAGGAAGAAAGAGAGGGAGAGAAACATCAATGTGCCAGAGGGGGAAAAAAATCAGTTTCCTCTTACACACCTCCACCTTCAAACCTTGGCCTGCAACCGAGGCACATGCCTTGACTGGGAATCGAACCGATGACCTTTTGATTCTCAGGCCAGCGCTCAACCCCTTGTGCCACACCAGCCATAGCTATTCATTTATATTTTAATCCTCACTTGGGGATAAGTTTTTTTTTTTATTTTAGAGAGAGAGGAAGGAGTCAGAGAAGGAGAGAGAGAGAGAAAGAGAGAAACATTGATTTGAGAGAGAACCATCAATCAGTTGCCTCCCACATATGCCCCAACCAGGATCAATCAATCCTGCAACCTTTTGGTGTATGGGGCCATGCTCCAACCAACTGAGCACTCAGCCAGGGCAATTACTTAAGCTCTTAAACCCTCTTCCTGATTTCTAAAATGGTATAGGTCTTTCCCGTGTGGCCCCGTTGGTTGACCGTTATCCTGTACCCCAAAAGCTTGCAGGTCCAACTTCCTGTCAGGGCATATACTGTATTTTGCTGTCTATAGTGTGCACCTTTTTGCCCAAACTTTTGAGGGAAAAATAAAGATGCGCATTATGCATGGGTAGTACTAATTCTATATGTACATAAATGTTTTTAATTACTTATGTTTATAATGTAATGTAGAAATTGAAGAAGATGATACTTCTGATATTGACAGTGATGAAGAGTCCTTGGCCTTCTATGATGCATAAATATCATAAATTTGTTACTGACACAAAATTTCTTATACTTGTGCCATAATATGTTCAAAAATAAATGTTAAAATTGTTTTATAATACAAAAAAACAAGTATCTATAAATAAATAAATAATTTAATTAAAAAATTGAAACAAAAGGTTTTTTCCTAAAAGTTTGAGCCAAAAATGTGGGTGCACGTTTTACATGGCAAAACATGGGCACCTGGTTTATAGGATCGATCATTGATGGGGGTGGGGATGGGAGGCAACCTGTTGATGTTTCTCTCTCTCTCTCAAATCAATAAACATTTTTAAAATTCTTAAATGGGTATAAAAACACCTCCTTGCAGGGTGGTGAATACTGAGTGACAGAGTAGATTAAGGAACATAAATCAGTGTCTGACACAGCATAATCACTCAGTGCATGGTAGTTGTTAGTAATTATCATTACTAAATTGATTTATCTCTGGAAAAAGATGTTCTTTTGTTTTAATAACCTCTTAGTAACACATAATGTTTTGCAAAGTATAAAAATTATTATTTTTAACAAACCATGTGGGTTGTAGCAGTAAGCATCCCATCTTTCACTCCTATTGAGACGGACTCCGTAATCAATAATACCGGTTTTTCCAAATCCACAGTTGGGCCCTGGCTTCACAATGGGGTATCCAACTCTGCCCTTGGCCATCCACCCAGCAGCACAGACGTGAAATCCTGCAAGAGAATGAATGGGTTTTACGCTTCACTGGTAAACTCAGCTGAGAGAAGCTCATCTTTATAATGATGGCCCCTTCCAGCAGTAACAGTTTCATGCAAAAGGGGGAAAACTGTTTACTTTAAAAAAAACAAAATCAAATTGGAATACCTATAAAATATAACATCTGATTTTACTAGAAAATGACATCTTAAAAAGTAAGGTACAGATGAACTAGAAATCTGAATACCATGAATATGAAAACAATGCATGTTCCGAGCTGGCTTCTTTTCACCAATGACCTATCTAGTGCAATGAGATAATTTCTGAAATTACTATCAATCATGAAAAAAACTTTCAGATGATACTTTAATTAGTTTCCATTTCAGGACCAATTAAGATATTACAAATATTTTTAAAAATTTAAAAAGGGATAAAAGTGCTCATAAATTTCAAACAAGGTCTCAGCCCTATTTTTCTTGCTTAACTCCGGAGGCTGTTCAAATTATTTGCCAATACTATCCAAGAACAATTTTGCTTGCTCTGGCTTTTGCATCCATCATTCCAGTTACTGTGTCACTCAGTCCTGTGGGAACAGAATGAGCGGTTATCTGGGGAGACTTTGGGGTGTTTTAGAGAACACCTGTACTTTTGCCTTGGGTAATATACAATAATAGCATAACCTTCGCCAGCTATTTTCCTATCAGCAAAGGGGTTTCTTCATCGGAGAAGAGTTCCAAATGTGAGTGGCCTTTTGGAGACTCCTGAAAGCCCAAAAGAGACAGGCCATTTTTTTTTTTAAATAAAGAAACAAAAAAAGCACTAGTTAATTATTGGGTTTTCGCCAGGCCTCCGGACATCATTTTCCCATTCCTTTCTCCTGCCATTTTATAACTTGCTTACCCTCCTTTTCCTCACAGCTTTTAATCCTGAAATACAAATACAATCTCCCACGTAAGGTAAAAAAAAAGAAAACATTGAAAAAATTTGAAAAAAGCCACTGAATTCAGTGTTTTTCTCTGCCAAGTAAATTTCCTTGTAAGATTCTATGTAGTAGCATCATTTCATTGCTGAGGAAACCCATACTCAGAAGTCAATAAGATAGAACAATATTAAAGATGAATAGCAATGACTTCAAATTTATGAGGAATGTAAATAATATTGAGTTAATGTCTTCATTTTCTTATGATTTTTATTTATTAGCTCACAATGGGTTGTGACCCCAAATAAGTTGCTAGTACCAGGAATTTTCCACTAGCTAGTTCTAGGCAGAGAGGATGGGAAAAGCCGGAGGGCAGAGGTGGCATAGGGGCTTCGAGAATGGTGAGCAGGGTAGAATAGAGAAGATTTATTGAAAGGTTACAGGAAAGGTGGATTATTTTTGCCCCCGCGGGTGACAGAGAAAGAAAGTCATTGTCAAATCATTTACCAATTTTTCTGGCTGCCTCTAGCTGCTTGTAAGTGGCGAGACGGCCACCTTCGTACTCGCATACCACCTTTGCTTCTGTGTAGGTGAGCTTGTATTTGCCAGACCGAGCTTCTCTGTGGTACACGCCTGCTGCTTGTTCTGTGAATTCACAAAATGTCATAAATGAACGAGTGTAATTCTTGTGGAACAAGGGAAATTTTGTGACCTCAGCTGGAAGGTTGCATCAGCTATTGTTCCTGCCAAAGGGTTCCCTAGTTCAGCTGCCTTAGGTAACTACGTTTTTCATTATTAGAAAGCTTCGGGGAAAAATTAGTAAGGAGGGGGAATTTTAGGGGAATCTGGTGACCTAGACAGAAATTCGAGGCTAAATTATGTTTCTGAACTGACAGCATGAAAGAGTTTAGCACGTTGTATTTCTATTCTACACTACCAAAGGTGAAAAAGTTTTTACTTTTTTTGGCTTTAAGTCACACAAAAACTTGGAAAGGTAACTAATAGGAGAAAAAAGGAGGTGAAGGCAAAGGCAACCATGAAAATTGATCCACAATGATGGAGAAAAATAAGCCAAAATATCCATTTGAGGGAAATGACTAATGCAATATAATTGAGAATTTAGTAAACAAATCAAAAACTGAGGGAAAGTTTGAAGGAATCTAAAGCAAACAAATATTGCATTAAAGAAAAGAAAACTGCCCTGGCTGGGTAAGCTTAGTTCGTTGGAGCATTGTCCCCAGGGTGCTGAGGTTGCGGGTTCGATACCCAGTCAGGGTACATATAAGAACGAACGAATGAATGCATCAGTAAGTGGAACCACAAACGGCTGTTTTCCTCTCTCTCTTCTTTCCTCTCTCTCTCAAATCAATAAACAAAAAAGTTTTAAAAGAAACCTAGATTCAAACACAGCAGAGAAAAACCTGGGCACACCTAACTACTGGTTCCTAAGTTCTTTATCTGTTTTGTTTTCTTTTAGTTCACATTTGTTTCCAACATATTTTTGGTGGTGTTAAATCATACATGAGTTGTCTCCCAGTAGATCACTATTTACATTGATTGTTTTGAGTTGGGAGTGCATTTTGCCATGGAAACAATGTGGAAGGATTCCCAGGACAACAGCTCTAACAGTTCTTTGTAGACTGTCATAATGGTTCAGTCCCTGTACCCTGACCTGTGCTCGGCTACCATCAAGACCATTTTCAACGAGAACACATATACCTTGGCAGGCAGTGGCATGAAGCCAGCCAGCTCTGTTAGAGATACTGTTCCTTGCTCTCCTCCCCAGGCTGATGTTGACATTGCCACAGTTGAATAGGGGATGCTGTTTGGCGTTTCCCCTGTTTTTCTGGACTGCAAGGGATCCTCTTATACATTATATGGTAAAGACCCATTACTGAAGACCTTAACCTGATACTTCTAAATCAGAGAACATTAGGTCATTTTCCCCTTTTTCTGGCAAAGGCTCAATAACTGCACTTTCAGGAGTTTCCAATCTGATTGTTTTGAGTATATACTGTGAGGTACTTTGCTAGGTGCCATGGATCAAGTCCTGTGCCCAAGCAACGTGGACATTAGTGGGCAATGCCAGCACAGATGGTCCCTATTTACGATGGTTCAACTTACGATACCAGAGTTAAAAATCAATATTAGGGGTCCTCTATTTCAACCTTCTCGTCTTACCAGGGTGGAACCGAGACCAAGCCTTGTTCTTGATAGTTGCTATCTGATTCTTGCCTTCTAATCCAACTCTCTTTCCTCCTTAAATAGTTTCTGATGCTATATTGACCTAACCAACTGTAAATAATTTGTGCTAGGTTGACTGGTCAGTAATTTGTCCCAGATTGAAGCAATGTGCAATTACCCCAGGGCTCAAAATTGCAGCATACTATTAACAAACATTCGGGCTTGCTCTATCTCTAGGACTGAATTTCTATTATTCAGGTTTATATTTTTGTACAACACAAAATTGCTTTTTAAGAAAACCAACAATAGCTCCAAAATACTTGATCATCAGAGAGTTTTACAGCATTTCAAAGTTCATCCATGTGGGTTTCATTCTTACTAGTTTCATGACAGTCCTTCTCATGTCTAAAAAATATGTGCGTATTTGCAAAGTTTGATTGTGCGCAGTGACAATAAACAGAGACTTGTTCATTCCTCTAGTAAATCCCAGACCCCATCTTGGCCAAATGGATCTCACTGTTCAGCACGAAACTAGCTCACTGGCTCAAGCTGTAAAAAGAGAGGGCAAGGCCCTGCATTGCAAATCAAGCTTTTTAATGAAATCCGCATGACTGCAGTTATTATTACCAGGGAGAAGCAGGCTGAAATATTCTATAACTGTGTGCTGCCTAGCAAGCATAAAACCAGGATGTAGGTTAATTTTGCTTTCGCTTTATTTCTTTATTTTATACAAGAATCCCTCAATTTTCTTCTTGAGAATTCAAAATATTTTCACTATCAAACATCATAGTGGACAAAAAGCAATATTAATTTGGATCATGAAAATTAAAGCATTGTTTAGAATACTATAAAGGGTATTTTGGGTTTTGAGTACTTGGCTTTTTTGGTCTATTGTTTATATTCACAGTTAGGCCTATGTCATTCCTCACTTATATTTAACAAAACGAACAACAAAAGCAACTTTTCTTGTCTAACAAGGGAGTAAAAAAGTACATGGATAGTTCAAAAAAGGAATGAAAGTGGTACGAAAGCATTCAGAAATACAAGCTTTAATTTTTTTTTCTGTATTATAAGCTGGCTTTGTCAAATTAGTCAAAAGTTGTTTGGAAAAAGCAAATAATATACTACAGGCCAGAATACCTGGAGGAATGATTATAAAGTTATTGTATATTCCAGTTTACCTGTTATAATCCTGGTACTATTACCTGCTATAAAATCTGACTGCAAACGCATTGAAATAAAAGCAAAATAATATATTGGGGTTTTTTTTCATTAAAGAAAAATGCCCCACTATACCCCCACATCTGCTATGAAACATTTAAAATATATTTTCATATGGAATATAAATATTAACCTCTATTTCTTACTAAACAATTTACTTTATAAGAAGCTATTTTTAAATTTTAGAAGGCAGGAATACTATTTAAAAATGGTACAGGCATTCTGAAAGCTATCTTTCCTAAGCATTTTCTTTGAAAACATCAGGCTTGAACAGAACAGAACAAACTACTGCTTTGATTCACTTCTCCATCAATTCAAAGAACTGACATTCCCAACAAGAAGCTCAGTGAGTGAAGTTTCTTACCAAGCCAGATGGAGTTATGAAAAATACCGTTCTTGTATCCCCATCCGTGAGCCTCTTCCCACAGCAAGACAAAGAAGTAAATTAAGAAGATCATATCTTGTTCGTAGAGAAGTAATAGCCTACTAGGGGCTCCTCAGGATAAATTCTCAGAGCAGAGGTTGCAATGCGACTGAAACATCTGGTTTCCACATCTTTTAAATGGTTTTTTCAACTGTGAGGTCAGCAGCTACTCTCCAATGGCATTTCCCGCTGCCGAGTTTCACAATTAACTCAGTGTCTGAAGCAAATCCTCTGACTCATTTGCATTGGCAACTACCACTGAGGATATAGTGATCATCCACATTTTAAAATTCACTTACATGAGAAGGTGTTCATTCATTCTGTCCGTCACAGACACTTTTCTAGTACGAAGTTTGTGTAACTTGATGCAGATTCAGCAGTGATTTAAAACAAGAAGTGTGCACAGTTTGGCAAATTGTAAACCATCTCCAGGGATGTAGGATTTCTTCACCCTCTGTCTACTTTCCTTCAGGGGTAGGGTCTGTTCCATCCTTGGTTTATTGTGGTTAGCAGGTAAATACATCAGCTCCCAGAAAAGCAGTACAGTTTTAGAGCCTCAGGACATTCCAGCAGCATTCTAATACAAATTTCCCCAAGGCACAAATCCTTGAAATTTGGCGGGGGGAGGAGGTGGAAACATGGGTGGGTAGATAGTCATACTTAATACAAATATGGTCCCCAACACTCTAACTTTGAAGATGATCAAAATAGCAGGTAATAATTATCGTAGTCAAGTCACCATGCCTTAAACTGTCTCCTACTTTGTTCTCCTTATGTGTAGGGTCCTTTGGTAACATGTCTGGCGATAACCTCAGTGTTCTGATGCTACTGGCATTTCCTGTTGACTGACAGCCAGTTTTTGGCAGCTTTTGCTTCTCTTTCTTGTAAGCCGTTCTTTGCTACTTAGTGTCTACTCCTGCTGCCGAGTTGCTTCCCATTTGATTCCATTATGTTTGTTTCTCTCATATTGAACACTTTCGTAGTTCCTCCAGTCATTGGAATTCTTTGAGAAAACCAAATTTCTGGACACGCTCTGGTCTGAAGTTAGCCTTGACTCCCTTAGGCCTCACTGCATTGAATATTGAAGGCTTGTCATGGACTCATCTCTCCTCAGAAAAGCGGTTGTGGGGATGTAGGCTCAAGGTGCAGAGTTTATTGGATGCTCCCTGAGGTATGTGTAAGGCTATGAGGGTTCAGAATCTCTATTTGGGGCGCACAGCAAATGAGAGAGGAGAGAAGTGTATCCCAGTTCACTGACAGGGTCAGAAAGTGTAAGCATGGTCAGCAGGAAAGAACGAATGGATAATCGGAAGGAACAAACTGGGATATTGCTTTGGAAAGTAGAATTACTTGAGTATCTTAAGTTTGTGGCTTAGGAAGTAAATATAACTTTCCTTGCACAGGGATACAGCAAAACCCTCACAGCCTTCCCTGCTCTTTGCCTGGTCACAGCCACTGGTCATGCCCTTTCTGCATCTCTGCAAACTACCCACTGTCCCTGGTTCTCGTTTATCAAAAATCACTCTCAGGCAACGATTAGAAATTAATCTTTACTGAGGTCAAATAACTAACAACAGATATACTTCCTTTATTCATTTGCATTTTAATGAAACCCCAGGTAAAGCAGGGTGTGAATATTCATCTTGTTTTAACATGAAATTTAATGATTGTTTTGATGGATTGAGCCAGTCCAGGGTGGAGAATCTCTCTTTCCTTTCCCCGGCTCTCCGTGCAGAGAGAGGACAAGGATTTCTCCTTACAGAGCTGGGAGACCCTGTCCTTCCTCTCATCCTTCCTCTCATCCAGCAAATAGAAAAACCGCCTAATGATGTGGGCGCTGGTTTTGAGGGTTGGCTTAAGAAACATCCAAACCTGTAGAGAATTTTCATGAGTTTATTTGAACTAAACTGACCACAATTTTGCCAAGAAGCAAAATCTCAATGAATTGAGAAAATGCTCCAGAGAATGGCAGTTTTGCAGCTTATTTTATACATTAGAATCAGAGGTGGAAACATAAGGAGGTTACATGAAATCCGCTGGTGATAGATTAAGGGGACAAGAGAAAGCAAAGCTGGGAAATCTCTGTGGTTAGATAAGAAGTAAAACAGAGACACACACTTCTTTACACAGGTAGGTGCAGGACAGCTAATAACATTTACAGCTTGTGGAGATGGTATGTGGGAAACAAGATAACACTGAAGGGTTCTGTGGTCTCGTGCTCTGGGATGTGTACCTTGAGGGGTCTGGAAAAGGCTGTTCCTCTGACAATTCAAAAATACGTTATCTTAGAGGCAAAGAGACAATGGGGAAGGCTCACTTAAGGTAAAGATTGACCTTTGTCCAGGAAGCTACAGGCCTAGGACATGGATACCCTTCATGACCCACTTTTTTTATGTTCAGACCACCCTATGTGGTTATTTTCAGTCTCTGAGTTTGCAGGGCCTGCCATGCTAGCCTCCCCTGAGCTCATCAGGTTTAGTATGTGTCCCTTTTTTTGTCCACAAGGGGGTGTTCAATCCTATTGTGGAAGAAAAGAGAATGAGATTTTTATATAGAAAAGATGCAGTGAGTGTAGGTGGCAAACGGGAGAATAAGATGGAGAAACAGAGGGAGTGTTACCTATGCACCTACCTTGGAAGTTGCCTAAGACAAGTGGGCACCCCCACCCAACTCTCAGTACACATTACCCAGGATGAGTCTGAGGAGCAGAGAGAAGATACACTGGATAAAAATTCCTTTCAAGGGCCTAGAAAATTACCAGTGAAATGCTCTGCCTTCATGGTTAAATGACACCACACCCTCAACTTGCCTGCCCTGCCCCGCCCCCCACATCTCTCAATCTGTTGGGCAGGGTGCACATTGGCTCCTTTTGCACATGCCAGTGACTGGCTGAGGACCCAGCAACACTGTTTCCCTGTTTTTCCCTGTTTGCTTGTTTTTTGCAGAGGCAGCTCCCCTTTTGCTTGCTTTCCCGCAACGTTCCAATGCCCATAAGCCCAAGCATCTACTGGATGCCTAGAGACATGGTGGGGGAAGTCCACATCTGGTGTGGGTTGTGACTGCACCGAACAAGAAGATTAAAATCTCCTAAATTGGCACAGTGGTTTGTTTATTGACATCACTATCACACAAACACTCTTAAAAAAAATGAGACTCTCAAGTAGAATTTCAAACATCAGAAGGCAAGAGGGTGAGGCCTTTTAAATTATTTTCTAACAATTTAATTATTTAATTTTTATTCAAGTTATATTGGTTTGTAACATAGATTTCATATATACAACACTTATATACTTACTTCATATATAATTATAGATATAACTTAATATCTGTCTGTTCTATTGTGTGTTTACCTCCAAAAGTCTAGTTTCCATCGAGTTTCCAAAAAACCAGATATTTGACATCCTTCACCCAGTTCCCCTCTCCACCCTCTCCGGTAATCACTGTTCTGCTTTGTTAGTTCGTTTGTTACTTTTTGTTTTGTATTCCACATATGAGTGAGATTATACCGGTTTTGTCCTGTTCCATCTGACTTAACACTCAGTCTCTGCTGACAGGGAAAATGTATGGAGAAATGTCAGGGGGACGTGGACAGACTCAGGAAAGGAAGAGAGGAAACAGAAACAAGTTCTAAGAGATCACATTTTACTTAAAGATTGGATTTGCAGAAACATGGAAACAGGGAACACACTGACAGCTGCCAGAGGAAGGGGGAGGGCAGAGAATGGTGGAAAGAAGAGGAAGGGTTTAGTCAAAGAGCACATATGAATGACCCATGGACGTGGACAACAGTGTGGGGACAGCCTGTGGGGGCGGGGAGTGGCTGGATGGCAGGGGGCAAAGGGGGAAAAATCAGGACAGCTGTAATAGAATAAACAAGAGTTTTTAAAAAGAGAAAAAAAAGACTGGATTTGAATAGCAAGACATTATGGGAAACTGCAGTTCTTTGGCCCATAATATGAAAATTAAAACAAATTATATCATTTATTAATTATATTTTGCAATGTTGGAAAGAGAAAGAAAGCGTAAGAGGAAAAGGAAAAAAAAGGGTGGAGCTCCGTGAATTACAAAATATGTCAGTAGAGGACATCTTCAAGAACACTGCCAATAAGGTCATGAAATTACAATACAGGAATGCCCCGCCCACCTGAAGATCTCCAAAGGATGGGGATACAGGCAAAATAAAAAACAAAGCTCATTCTCTTTTAGCATGTTTTAATGCAATTGGAGAGAAATTCTAATGCATAGCATAGAATAACTTTAAAGGAATGAAATATGTGGCATTCCGCTCCTTCATTCCATAAATACTTAAGAATCTTGAAGTACAATGCTGCAAACCTTTAGGGGACAGTAAACAGGATAGAGCCTGTATGAAACAACGGCAAGTGTATGGGAAAGTGAAACTATTTAACTATTTTACATCAGAAACCTTTTTAAAAAGTGAATATGACACTAAATAGAATAATGTGCTTTCAGGTTTATGAGAAAACATATGTCAGAAAGAGAACTGAAATTGATATTAAACTGTCCATAAGTATATGGTATGATAGTCATTAGTAATGCCCACCAAGCATTTCTGGTTCTCTACTTTCTGGTAACACGTTAGCATTGTACTTCCTGGCTGTCTGTGGTTTGGTGGGGTCATGTGATTATTTCTGGCCAAAAAATTGTGAGCAGAAATTAGACATGTTATCTCAGAGATGAGCATTTGATTGCTGATGCTCCAAACTCTCTTTCCCCTGGCATGGAGGGTAACATTTGAGATGGTGGCTACCCGATCATCTGAATCCCTGACTGATCTCTAATGCTATGGAGCATGAACAAAATATAACTATTGTTTTAAGTCACTGATATTTCAGGGTTGTTTGTTACTGTTAGCAAAATTTAATCTGTTCTGATTTATAGGAAGAAGTGAGCTTATACAGATATTAAAGCAAAGGATGACTTCAGAAGGTTGGGAGTCTAGGGACATTCAGATATGAAAGTTACTACCAGAAGGAAAAAGAAGAAAAGGAGGTGATGAGAAAAAAGAGAAGAAAACAATGATTAATATACTTAATATCCCCTCTCTCCCCCACCCCACCCCCTACAACACAGAGCTCCCCAAGCGGTCTATGAGCTGCCTTCTAAGTGAGTTTACTAGTGCTCCCCCTATGCATTTGCTCCAGTCCGACTGTTCCCCGCACCTCTGGTCAAGTCTTCACATTGACTGTGACTCCTCCTTGTCATCACGCCTTCTTTCAGCATGACAGATGGAGCTACATGAAGGGGAGGAATCAAGCATATTTCCTAGATCCTCTTTCACCACTGTTACCAAGTATCACTAGTGAGAAAAGTCCAAAGCTTCATTCTTCTCTATTTTTTTAAAATGATTTTTAAGGATAGAGAGGAAGAGAGAAGAGAGCGAGAGAAACATTCATTTTGTTGTTCCACCTATTTAGGCATTCATTGGTTGTTTCTTGTGTGTGCCCTGACCAGGGATCAAACCTGCAACCTTGGTATATGGGGATGACGCTCTAACCGACTGAGCCACCCGGCCAGGCCCAAGGCTTCATTCCATTCTCGAATCCTCGCTTCCTCTCAGCAATTTCATTTAATCCATTCCCACCTTCTGTGGTATCTGCCTCCAAAACAGAATGGTGGCAGAGATCGTTAATAATCACCAAACCAAGTTCCCTTTCTACCTGGACGCAGTCATAGACTACATTTCTCCGCCTCCTTTGCAGTTAGGTGCAAATAGTATGCGCCTAATTAATGGAGTGTGGGTTAACTTGGTGTATGACAGTTGCAGGCCAGGTTCCTAGAAATCTCCCACGTGGCGTCACCTCTTTGCCCTCTGATGACTGAATAAGGACTTTTGTGGCCTTAGAGGAGAATATAGTCAAGGGGTAGATGGAGTCTCATTCTCTATGTGACCAGGTAGAGAGAAGCAGACCCTTCAGAAACTCAAAATAAAATTCTCCTCTGTTAAGCCACCGAGAGAGGATTTACTTGTTACCCTAACTAATACCATTATATTGCATTACCATAGTCTTCCCATCCTCGCGTTCTGAGGTTTCAGTTACCTGCAGGCACTGTGGTCCAAAAATATTAAATGGAAAATTAGAAATAAATAATTCATGAGTTTTCAGTTGCATGCCATTCTGATTAGTGTGACGAAATCTCGTGCTGCCCCTCTCCATCCTGCTTGGGATGGGAATGGCCCCTTTGTCCAGCGTATCCAGGCTGTGTGTACTTCCTGCCCCTTAGTCCCTCAGCAGCCATCCTGGCTATCAGATCAGTTATCAGAGAAAGACCACATTCACATAACTTTTATTACAGTATATTGTTATAATTTTTCTATCTTATTATTAGTTTTTGTTGTTAATCTCTTACTGTGTGTGATTTATACATTAAACTATTACAGGTGTGTATATATAGGAAAAAACATAGTATCTATAGGATTTGGTACTGTCTTTGGTCTTAGGCATCCACTGGCCGTTTTGGAACTTATGCCCTGTGAATGAGGGGGGACTACAGAGTATCTGCCTCTTTCTACCTTTATCCTTCCACCCCAGTTCATGCCACCATAATCTCTTGTTTGGACTATCACAGTAGTCCCCTGGTTGCCACCTTCTGCTCTTGCTTTCTGCAAGTCATTCTCTGCATAGCAGCCTGAATGGTCTTTTAAAAGTATAAGTGAAAAGTTGGAGTCCTCTGCTAAAAATCTGAGTTTTCCTGTGGCACAAAAAATAACATCAGTCTTTTGATCTTGACTCTAAAACCCATCATTCTCTGGATCCTGTCAACATCTCCAACCTCATTCACCAAGCTCATTCCCATGGTCAGGATTTTGCAACTACTGTTTCCTTTCTTTGGAATAAGCTTTCCGTTAATTTCTTTCTGGTTCTCATATCTCAACTTAATTATTACCCTCTCGACAAAGCTTCTGTTGCCCACTCTAAAGTAGCCTCCCATCACTTTTTATTGTAGGACTCTATTTTTTAAAGGTCAAGTTTATTGAGATATAATTTACATGCAACTGTGGAACCACCGTAATCAAGATGTAAAGCATTTCCATCACCGCACGGAAGTTCCTTCTTTATCACTGCATTTTGAATCTCCACATTAAATTTATGGCAATCTAATATTCTTTCTTGTTTGTGTATTTATTTGTATTTTTACTCATTTGTTGTTTTATTATTTGTCACCTACTAGAATATAGGATGATGAAACCAGGGACCTTATCTTCTGATTTACCTCTGTATCCACAGTGGCAGGAATAGTACCTGGTATGTCACAGACTCTGAACAAATATTTGTGGAAGGGAGGTGGGGAGAAAGGGATGGAAGGGTGCAGGGGTGGAGAGAGGGAGATTGAATGGACCTCTTTGAGTGGCTGTGTTTTCATATGTCCAGTGGGGACATGTAAACACACCCCTTTTAGAGCACTTGTGAGGACCACAGGAGACGTTGACTATAAAAGCCCTTAGCATCGTGCTGGTGTTTTGTAGTGCTTACTCTATAGAGTTCCTGTTGCATCTAAAGTCTGTTTACCAATTTTCTTTGGCTCATTTGAAACTTCAGATAAGATTGGTTTTCTTATTTTTTAAATTTTTTTTTGCTATTTTTGTTCTGTAGTGCCACCCTCCCCTCGTCCAGAGCTTCTCCCTCACTACAGCCAACTCCTCAGGTCAGGGTGGTCACTGACCTTAGCAACCTCCCTCCTGGCAGAAGTGAAGCTTCCAATTTCCTTCTTGCTCTTATTAGTGATTACAAGACCCACAGTGCTGTATTAAGGAGCGAGAGAAGAGATTCCTGGTCATGTGCCGTTTTTACGGCTCTGGTGACTCAACAAACCAAGGGGCTCACCTTGCTGTGAGGTTCTGGGGTTCTCTTAGGGATTTACTCCCCCCTCTAAGCCCCTTTTTGTGCTGAGCCTTGGCCCAAACCTTGAAGGAGTTGGAACCCTACTGTCAGCCCTGACATCTTCTTCCAAGGGAATGCTGCCCACAGCTGATGTTCACTTGGCTCCAGGTTGCAGTTGTTAGATTTCCTTTGGCATCAACTGAAAATGCGTTGTTACTATTCTCTACTTCCCATGTCAAGGGACTTTTATCTGCATATGCCGGAGACCTTTATTTTAATTCTTCTTAGCTGATTTGTGTTGGGGACAAAGCCCAGAACACAGACTTTTGCTCTTAGTAAAGCAGAGATACATTAGAAACGACACAACTTCTTACTGGGATATTTACTCTAACACTGTATAATAAGACAAATTAGAAGCAACCACAATGTCAATCCACGAAGGAATAATTTAATAAATGATGGCTTGTGGCAGTGTAAAGAATTAGAAGGAAGAATTCCAAGATTCAAGGGGAACATCTTTTAATCAGTATTATTTGAGTATTTAAATGACAATGAAGTTACTGAGCAATTAAATTAATCTAAAAATTAAAAACAAACTATTTGATCTGCTTTCTAATTTGAAACTTGGGAGAGAGCTTGGGGAGCCTCTTTCTAACACCCTCATGTAGAGGATACACCCTCCGTGTAGAAACAGAGGCCCAGAGAAATAAACTGCCTTAGCACGTCGAAGTTAAATTGGTAAGAATCTGGACTAAGGCCCAAGTCTGTTGAATCTTGTTCCTATATCATTAATAAAGTCAACATATTATCTCCTGGACTGGGGAGGTGGGGTGTTTCCTGAAAGCCTTGATACCTATCTAATGCCCCGTCACTGCACAGCTAGGCTCTGAGATGTTGATGGCCCTGGGATCTCGGGGAGGCTGGCACATAAGTCATGCTGTGGCATCCTTGAAAAGGAAGATAATGTTGCATAGAATGGGATGGAACATGGTAGCTAATCTCAATAAACGCACCAGCAATTGGATTCTTTAATAAAGAATTATCTTTAAACAGTGTGAATATTTGGATGACATAAACTTGCCAGGGCCAAAAAGTTCCCAGCAAAGGGAAACACACGTGGACACGTGGAGATTCGGAAACTGAAACAGCTGACTTCTCTGAAGGACAGCAAGTTTGAATTTAAGGAGTTTGAATTTTATCCTGAAAGTTAGAGGGCACCTTTTAGGGGTCAGGAAATTGTCTACAACAGGTTTCTTTCCTCAATTAATTCCACCTTCCAGACTCTTTTCAAGAGTCCTTTCTTGTTCATGAAGTCCTGTGACTATTTGGACCAGTTTTTTACATTTATTTGAGAGATCTGAGAGAGAGAGAGAGGAAGACATCCACGTGAAAGAGAAGCAGTGATTGGTTACTTCCTGCGTGCGCTCCTACTGGGGATCAAACCTGCAGCTTAGGTATGTGCCCCGACTGGAGATCCAACTGGCAGTTGTTTGGAGTATGGGACAATGTTCTAACCAACTGAGCCACCTGGCCAGGGCAAAGGACTGTGATGTTTTAAAGGAAGAGAATTGGTTTTTTTTTTTTTTTAATTACTTTATTGTTGTTCAATTACAGTTTGCATTTTCCCCCCACCACACCCCCACCTCAGCCAATCCCACCCCTCTCCCCTGCTCCCACCCTCCCCCTTGGTTATGTCCATGTGTCCTTTATAGTGTTTCCTGGAAACCCTTCCCTGCACTGTTCTCTCCCCCCTCCCCTCTGGCCATTGTTAGATTGTTCTTAATTTCAATGTCTCTGGTTGTATTTTGTTTGCTGATTTCTTTTGTTGATTATGTTCCAGTTAAAGGTGAGATCATGTGGTATTGCTCTCTCACCACCTGGCTTATTTCACTTAGCATAATGCTCTCTAGTTTCATCCATGCTGTTGCAAAGGGTAGGATGTTCTTCTTTCTCTCTGCTGC
>VMDR010020411.1:0-17576 GCA_007922815.1 Macrotus californicus
ATAGTAGGACAAAATTTTTTCATATATTATAAACTGGCCTAAACTTCTATTCAAAACATTATTATACAAAGTGAATATAAAAAGTATTATTATTACTGGAATATAAGAGTTAGAAGGTACCACAGAGATTTTATTCAATCTTACTCATTTTATAAATGTGGAAACAAAGAGCTAGAGAAGTTAATTGATGTCCAAGATTGTATAGCTAGTCAGTTAAGAGATAATGCTTTAACCCAGGGGTTGACAGACTTTTTCTGTAGAGGGCAAGATAGTAAATATTTTAGGTTTTGTGAGCCAAGAGGTGAAATGGGGTGTTATATAGGTACAGTAAGTCCTCACTTAACGTCATTGATAGGTTCTGAGACTTCAAGCAAACTGACAATTTTACAATAGGCTAATGAATATAAACAAGAGTTAAGGTTTTATGGCATCTCATCAGCGTTTTAGTGAAATGATGGTGAAAAAAACCATGTTATTCAAGGCCCTGCTGTACTCAGAAGTGGAATTGTTGGATCATATAGTCATTCTATTTTTAATTTTTTGAGGATATCCATACTGTTTCCATAGTGGCTGGACCAATATTTATTTTTAAAAAATATTTTATTTAAACAGAGTGGGAGGGAGGGAGAAAGAAAGGGAGAGAAAAATCAGTGTGCAAGAGATACATCAGTCGATTGCCTCTTGCATGCCACCACCTGGGGACGTGGCCGGCAACCCAGGCACATGCCCTGACTGGGAATCCAACCAGCGACCCTTTGGTTTGCAGGCTGGCACTCACTCAATCCACTGAGCCACACCAGCCAGGGTGGTTTTAACTCTTGACAGCAAAGGAAGTGTATGCATCCTGACATCCTGATGTTAATTGTGATTCAAACTGTGTTAGTATTCACTGAAATGACTTTTTTTGCAGTATAAATTATATGTGTAATCACTGTTTTGCTTTTTTATTTTAGATTAAATTCATTGGTAGACATTATCAAGTCTGTAGGAAATCCTAATTTCCAAAGATTTTCATTGTTCAATAAGTGGTTAGGGCAGTTCTTCTCATCTGGAAAAATTTCAGGTTGTTAAAATTGCAGTAAACTTTATTGCTGCTAAGGCTGCTAACTTTTAGTGGTAGCGCAAATCAGGGTGTTCATCTCCTGTTTCTTTTTTTTTTTAAAGATTTTATTTATTTACTTTTAGAGAGAGGGGAAGGGAAGGAGGGAGAGAAACATTGATGTATGAGAGAAAGATATATCTGCTGCCTATCACACACCCCCAGCTGGGGACCTGGACCACAACCCAGGCATGTGCTTTGACTGGGAATTGAACCAGTGACCTCTCATTTCACAGGCTAGCACTTAGTCCACTGAGCCACATCAGCCAGGGCTAAAAAGATTTTATTTATTTTTAGAGAGAGGGGAAGGGAGACAGAAAGAGAGGTAGAGAAACATCGATGTGAGAGAAACATCTATGGATAGCCTCTTGCATGGACCCCCACCCTGTGACCCACCCTCAGTGTGGGCGTATGCCCTGACTGGAAATTGAACCTGCGACCTTTCACTTTGCAGGATGACGCCCTACCACCTGACTGACAGTGGTCAGGTGGTATTGTGATTATTTTAAGTTGATAAATAAAATAGGTGTTTTTTTTTTTTGCTATTGTTACCATTGTCTTCAACTCTCATTTATCTGCCAAAAGGCATATAATTTTAAATAAATTTATTTTCTCCACACACATTTCTTTAGCTGCTACAGTCAAACATGATTTAATTAACTCACCTTTGATAAAGGCTTTCTTTTCTTGGCTAACAAGTGAGCAATTCAGAAGCTTACTGTGGTTGCATCCTCATTTTTATTTTTGTGAAGAAATTCAGCTGTGATGAAATCTACTTAAGTTTTCTAATTTTTCTGACTGTTTTCCTGTGAACTGGAAATTTTGTGAAAAGTGCTTAGTTTGTTGATGTATATTCTTTCAGCACAGCTGTAGTATCATTGCATAATAAACAATAGTTTGCCATCTAATTTGATAACAAGGTTATCTGCCCTCCATTGTATCTTAAAAGTATGACTTTTAAAGCTCACTTAATTTTTTTTTCTTGTTTCGACTTGAAGGGTATGCACTGGCAATAAAAAATAAAATGTATGGTGATAAGTGTAATCCTTGAAAAGCTGTCAAGTAATAACTGTATCACTGTATTTTGGAGTCCTCTGAGCTGCAATGCAAAACCATTAGAGTATCTCATACGGTCTCTTGTAAATACTGAATTCTGCCATTGTGAAAGCAGCCATAGACATTATGTAAATAAGTAGGTATGGCAGTGTTTTAATGAAGCTTTATTTATGGATACAAAATTGAATTGTATGAAACTTATATATCATGAGATATTCCTCTTGTTTTCTTTTAACCATTTTAAAATATAAAAACCATTATTGGCTTATGGGGTGTACAAAAACAGGCAGAGGGCCTTAGTTGGGCTGTATGCTGTAATAGTTTGCCAACTTCTCCCATAGTCCAAAAGAATAAGTCTACTGGGAGGAAGATCGTGCTTGATGGAGGCTGGTCTGTGAGGGAAATCATTTTGAATGACATTTGGCAACCTTTAAATCATACTAATTAAATGGTTTTTGTGAGGATTGATACCATCTTAGAAGAAAAAAAAATTTAAAAAAGAGAACAAGACAGAGATTGAGAGTTTATGTAGTTTGGTTTTTACTTATTTAAGGAAAGACTTGTATAATTGTGTGGTTTTGTGTGTGTGTGTGTGTATGTGTGTGTGTAGTGCCTGAAGAGCTGTTAGACTTCTGAGTTTCTAATCTTAGGTCTTTTATATGAAAAAATATTGTTAATATTAATTTCCTGTCCCCATAAGAAAAGTATGTTTATTAAGGTTTTTAACCTAGTAAGTAGTAAATCTAGAATAATGAAAAAAAATGGAACATACTAATCTTATTTTGCTTTGAAATTTTAATCTTGGCCGATTTTCCATTGGATAGGAAATACCAGAAAGTTTTAATTTTTGTAACTTTTTGTTTCCACAAGTCTCAACAAATATAATGTAGGAAATTTTGACAGAGTTCTGTGAAATTGTAAGTAGATACAAGTTTACCCCTCGCAATAATTCAGGAATGGTTCGTACATTTTTTAAAAAAATATTTTATTTATTAATTTTTAGAGAGAGGGGAAGGGAGAGAGTAAGAGAGGGAGAGAAACACCAATGTGCGAGAGATACATTGATCGTTGCCTCTTGCATGCCCAGAACTGGGGACCCTGCCCACAACCTAGGCATGTGCCCTGATCAGGAATCAAACTGGCGACTTTTCGGTTCACAGGCTGGCACTTAATCCACTGAGCCATATCAGGTGGGGCACACTTTTACTATAACTCTGGTACAAAATCTTTTATGAGGATTGAGTGAAAACCACGTAATCTTTTGTTTCTTCTTGTTGTTTGTGTGTTGTGATTGTTCATCCTTTATTGTTAATTTTTAAAAATGGATTTTTGACAAAGAGGCTTAACTGTTAGAGGTGGATTAAATCAAGTTAAACAAACATCAACAACATCTTCTTAAAAAGGTAAGAATTAATACATGCATAGGAAATACAATCAATATTTTTAATAACTATGTATGGTATAAGATGCGTACTGTGTGTGAGATTTAGCAGAATGATCACTTAATAAGTTATATAATGTCTAATTATTGGGATGATATAGACATCCCATAAACTAATATATGTCAACTGTAATTGAAAAATAAAAAATGGTTAAGATGCTCAAAAAGAATTAATACAAATGTGAGTTTATGTTTCTATGAATTTAGATCTATAAATGAAAGGAATTTTTTATTATTTTATTGCTTTTTTGGCAAAAAACTTAGTATGTATATGGAATTTTCTGTTTTCAGAACATTTGATGGTTATGTTAAAAAATTCTTGATTTTCTTTTTTTTGGGAGGATGGAATCTGTGGAGTCTGAATAAATTTCTAGGGAATTGTGTAGTAGGTTGAAGTATGCTGCTTAGGAGTTGAGCTCCAAGGGGCTGTCACCTTCTGAGTCGTCTGAACCCTCTTATGTGTCTCAATTTCTCTCCCCTGCTGTCTAATACAGCTGTGAGGGCTGGGAGCACTAGGTAACCAACATTTATGTGCATGTTCCTGGACAAGTCAATTATTTAATTACAGTTGAGCTGGAATTCTCTGTGGGGCTCTTGCATGTTGTGAGGGGATACCCTCTGACATTTCCTCAGAGATTCTTAGTTCCCTAAGAATACATGAGATTTGAACAGGAGAGAGGAAGTGCCCCTTATCTTTGGATCCGAATGAGTTCAGGCTCCTGTTTATTCAGCAAAAGGTTTTGTTTGGACTCTCAGAAAGCAATTGCAATTGAAAAGCTAAAGTAAAAACAAGCTACCCATTTTTTTCTCCTGTCTTTAATTATCTCAACTATTTTATCTTTTGCCTGAGTTCTCTCAACCCTTAACCTTTAGCTCCACCTTGAGGATTTATTTAAGAAAAAAACAGCTCAGCCCAGGCTGGTGTAGCTCAGTGGATTGAGTGTGGGCCTGCGAAGCAAAGGTTGCCAGTTCGATTCTCAGGGCACATGCCTGGGTTTCGGGCCAGGTCCTCAGTAGGGGGCGCACAGTAGGCAGCCACACATTGATGTTTCTATCCCTCTCATTCTCCTTCCCTTCCCCTCTCTCTAAAAATAAATAAAGTCTTAAGAAAAAACACAACATCTCAAACAAAGGTGACCTCTTACCTTAAAACATGGAGGTCAAGAATTCCAAGGAAAATTCACCGAGGTCCACCTGATGCAAAGCAAGGAGCCAGTGGGACACAACCGGGCCCTGCTGGTACCTAGCGTGGGCGTGGGTCTACAAGGTGGTCCTGGTTGGGCTTCTGTATAATCCTGCTGCACTATGCAACGATAAGACAATCTGAGTCACGGCACCACATGGTAGTGGTGAAAAAGCAATAGAATGTTACCGGCAGAGTTAGAACAGACCTTAGTTCAGCACCTTTGGTACTTGAGTTTTTGCTAAGAAAGAATTCACATTCAAGACTCAAATACAAGCTAAAGTTTATTTAGAAAATCATAGGGGTAGATGTGGGCCATGGGATACTTGAGCTCAGGAAACAACTTACAGAGGCAAAACAAGGGCCCTTGGAGCTTAGGAAAAAGAAAGGCAGAGAGAACAAGCTTCTGGGAAGGAATGGGGAAAAGGCACTGGTATGCTGCAGAGAGAGAGGAAGGAAGAGGGGGAGAGAAAGAAGGAGAGAGTGTGTCAAGCATCGATCAGTTGCCTCTCTTATGCCCCCCAACCAGAAACTAAATAAACTGACAACTTAGGTATGTTCTCTGATCAGGAATCAAACTCATGACCTATTGGTTTATTGGATGATGCACCAACTAATTTGGTACTTGAGTTTTGGCCACATTGGCCAGGGCATTCCTTGATTTTCTTAAAGGGCAATTAAGTGAGAGAACAGAGGACAATAGGGGAAAACAACTTTAATATTCAGAGTGAATATAAGAGTTAAATTTAGGGCTTGGAAACCATAATTATAAAGTACTAATGGTCTTGGTTATTGTAGAAAAATAAAGTGCATGTACATCACATAAGTAAAAGAATTCTTGCTCTGTACATTAACTTAGAGTGGTAATTTTTGAGGAATCTTATTTTTAAGTCCATTGCTCTAAGTTTCCTAAGAAATTATGAAACCTAATTTTTTTGAGACTCAGCTTTTTTTGTTTTATTTTTTAGAAAAGATTTTATTTATTTTTAGAGAGAGGGGAAGGGAAGGAGAAAGAGTGGGAGAGAAACATCAATCATTTGCCTCTCACACACTCCCAACTGGGGACCTGGACTGCAACCTAGGTATGTGCACTGATAGGGAATTGATCTGGCATCCTTTCAGTTTGCAGGCTGGTGCTAAATCCAGCCAGGGAAAATTTTATTTACTTTATATAGTTGCTTTAAAAAATGACTAGTATTTTATTTTTATCTTCCAAGATGAGATGAGATCAGGCCCCTTCAGCTCAGTTTAGCTGTGGACACATTTTATTTTTAAAATTATAAATAATTGGTTAAGAATTCAATGGCTAACAGTTATTGAGTGATTTTACATGTGCTATTCTCTGTAGCATATGTACCATTCTCTGTGCTTTACATTTATTTATATC
The DNA here is from genome assembly GCA_007922815.1 of Macrotus californicus. Lineage (NCBI taxonomy): Eukaryota > Metazoa > Chordata > Mammalia > Chiroptera > Phyllostomidae > Macrotus > Macrotus californicus. The sequence goes on from VMDR010020411.1 coordinate 6,167, forward strand.
TCATTTAATGCTCTTAACAGTTCTCTAAAGTAGGAACTGTTATATTATTTCTGTTTCATAGATGAGGAAAATGGAGACACGAAGAAATTTTGGAGAGAATGATGTGAATGCGGAGCTCTGTAGACCATATTAAGGATTTTGGATTTTACTCTAAATTAAATGAGAATCTGATGGAAGGTTATGTGAAGGGGGACCCAAAACCTCCCCAGGATTTATTTATAAAATTTGTTTTATGAAACTAAAATCAAAACTTTATCCTTACAAATTAAACTTCAATCACTTCAAAGTACTTTCCATTTGATGCAGTATACCTATCGAGACTTTTTTCCACTACTCAAAACAGTTTTTGAAGTCATCGATTTTGATCCCTTTTAGTGCTTCTGCTGTTTTTTGTTTCACTTCTTCCACATTGGCAAAATGTTTCCCTTTGGGGATGTTTTTTCCCCTGGGGAAACAACAAAAAAAATGTCGCTCAGGGTGAGATTGGGTGAATAGGGAGGGTGGGGCATGGGGGATCATGCTTTCTTTTGCTCAAAACCTGCTAAACACTCAGCATGGTATGGGCAGGTGTACTCATAAATCACCCATCATTAAATGGGCAAATGTGTTGAAAGATTCTTCAAAAAAGTTCACTGAAGCCGAACCAGCATCTCACCACAATGCCAGCTGGTACACTGATACAGATGGGTTCTTAGAACTCCTAGAGGGGGAAACCTGTACTAAAAGAGACCCACCCTCCAGAAGTAATTTTGATCCTTTTGGGTCCCCCTCTTCTATAAATGGCAGATGGCATGACTTGATTTGTTTTGAAAGGATCACTTGATTCTGTGTAGGGAATGGATTAGAAAAGAGCTAAAATGAATACCTAGAGATCAAATTAAGAATATTACAACCCTCATGCACAGTTGGTGGGAATGTGGATTTGTGTAGCCACTATGGAAAATAATGTGGAGGTTCCTCAAAAAATTAAAAATGGAACTGCTTTATGACCCAGCAGTTCCACTTCTGGTGTAAATCTGAAGAAACCCAAAGCGCACATTTGAAAGAATATATGCACCCCTGTGTTCAGCAGTGTTATTTACAACAGCCAGGTTATGGAAGCAACCCAAGTGCCCATCAATAGATCAGTGGATAAAAAAGCTGTGGTACATATATACAATGAAATGTTACTTGGCCATAACAAAGAGTGAAGTCTTAACATTTGCAACAGCATGGATGGACCTACAAGTTATTAGGCTAAGAATAAGTTAGACAAAGGAAAATGCCTTATGATTCACTTATATGTGGGATCTAAAGCAAACTCACAGATACAGAGAACAGATTGATGGCTGACAGAGGGGAGGAGGATTGGGGGATGGGTGAGAAAGGTGAAGGGATTAATAAGTACAATCGGTAGTTACAAAATAGGCATGGGGATGTAAAGTATAGCACAGGGAATATAGTCAATGAAACTGTAATAACTGTATGTTGTCAGGTGGGTACTGGAAATTTGTAAACTATATGATTGTCTAACCACTATGCTGCACATTGGAAACTAATAAAAAATAATATTGAATGTAAACTGTAATTGAAAAATAAAATTTAAATAAAAAACATTTTAAAGTAGTTGTGGGATAATAATAATAATAATAATAATAAATTGATTGCAAAAAAAGGGGCGAAGAGGCCTCTTACAGCCATCCAGGTAAGAGCTGTTGGTGTTTAGGTCTAGGTTGTTTGGAATTAAATGTATGGGTTTAAAATGTTTTAAGTTTAGTGCTTCTAAGTGCCAGGTATTGTAATAGGAGCTGAAGGGACAATGTAGAGGTTTCAAAAAAGTTCAGTTCCTAACTTACAGTCTATTTGTAGGGGTGGCAGGATGAGGGAGAGAGAGAACACAATAAAAGAATTATACAAATAAATGTAAGAATTTGACCTGTGGTAAATTCTAGTAAGGACAATATGTACCTAGTACTTTGAGAACATATACCAAGGTAAGAAAGCTGAGAGATGTAGAGTGTTCTTCCCTCCTCTGCTCTGTCAACTTCTAGACACCCTTTATTTGACACTGAGCCTTACTTGGTACAAGGAAGGAGAAGCTTACTTCAATGTGAGTTCCTCCTCCTACTGGGCTTCTGTAGTTTTTTCTTCACCTCTGGTAAATATTTGACAGTACAGAATAGGGATCTAAATGTTTGAATGAATGAATGAATAAATAAATATATATATCATCATAGAGTCGTAGATTGGCTAAGTATTTCTTATGTGTCCAGAAACATTTCATAGGGGTAAGTTACTATTATTACATGGTGCTAATCTTACCTATAGCATTGATCTTTACCTATGTATTTTACTCTTCTAAAGGTAACCCTGTCTCCAAATTCTGGATAATTTATTTCAGGTCTTTATTTACTGACTATATAACTGCTACTTTTCTTTCTTTCTTTTCTTTCTCATTAATTTTATTTTTCCATCAAGACCAGACCCAGCTCAATAGTCCCCTCTTCTTTGTAATCTTTCTAGATTCCCTAGGCTGTGTGTATTCCTACAGTGTTGCTAGCAGGCTTTTTCCAAACTACTAACCACAGGTTTATAATGATTATCCTGTCTCTTCATCTAGAACTTGAGCTTCATGAGGGGACTTATTTTTCTTTGTTCCTTTATTCCTGGGTCAGTGTCTAGCATATAGTTGGTGCTTAAATATTTAACTGATCATATCCTTATTTATTTTACTTGTGCTTAGATAACTCAGAGTATGTTGGGTAAATTAAATTTGGGATGAAAAATATCAGCCATTTTATAATCTCTATAATTTATAATCTATAGATAATTTGGATAAGGCACTGCATTGAAGTTACTTGAATAATCTTTACATGCTTTATTTCAATATAGCTTTTTCCTTGTGCTTTAACAGTTGTTCCCTGCCCTCCAGTGGTTAGATCACAGCTAACATTTTTAGTAAAGGTAAAGGTTATAAAATCCTTTTACAGTGTTTATTTTTCAGTCATATTTAAAATCTCATAGGTTAGTTTTTCAGATTAAACAAGTACAACCGCCCTGTCCCCGGTTTTCCCTTATGTATGATATGCCTAAAACCCAGCTTAAACCAAGTGTAGTTTGACCTGCCTCTTCTCTAGCACCATGAGTCACTGTGTACCCCACAGTATTTTAAGCACACTGTGATTGGGTGGGTGACCCCTGTTCTTGGTTTCACTTTGTTGTTCTCCTGTACCTCTACCAAGGCTGTGGGATCTCGGCACAGTGCAAAAGCTGTCATCCTGCTTTCAGTACCTCTCTCTGGCCCCCCAAACAGAGACACTCAGAGTAGCTTGCTGATCATGTAACTTTCCTTTAGTCTATATTGGGGTGTCTCTTGGCTAACACCCTCTTCTCCGCTGGTGAGGAGACACTGCTTCTTGACTTCTTGGCAAGGTGACTTATAACAAATCCCAGGCCTGTTGTATATTATTTTTTTCTCGGAAGACAAATCTTAGTAATCCAGGGAGCCTGACTAGCAGTCATTTCTAAATACCTGCTGCTACATTTCAATGTGGATAGCATGAAATAAGGATAATGTCATAAGTTCTTTATCTGTCTAAATGTATTCAAAATAAAGGACTGTTATTCATTATGAGACATATTCTCCCTGGTTTTTTGGCCTTAAAATAGCTATTATTTTAAGAAAGAATGGTGGTAGTAGGTGGTATACTTAGTAAGATAAAAATTTTGTCACCTTATGGTGGTCATCTGTATCTTTTTTTAGGGAAATTTTACTGGTGTGTGATGTCCCAGTGGTCTGGGAACTGCCATGTTGAGCATCGTAGCTCATTTCCATGAGGCAGTGTTGCCTTTCATGTAAAGTAGGCATGGCTTCTTTCATATGCATTAGCAGACAAATTTTCAGTGTATTTTTCTGTCATAGATGCTTCTTGATTTTGTTACCTGATTCCATCCTTGCAGTTTACTTGCTATCTCTTAGTCCTCTTCTTTGGCATATCTAGTTTCTGTTTTTATGTGTTCTCATGTGTGCTTTAAATCTCAGTGTACCGCTAGGCTTAGTTAGGGAAATTTCCTGTTTCTCCTTGTATGCTTTCCTAGATGAGACATTTCTCCTAAGGGCTTAGTAGTATGTTGAAAACTTTTATTGTTTCTCTTATACCTGTTATTTTTTATTTTGCAATCCTTCTGAAACTAGCTTTCTGAACTTTATTTTACTGATTTCTGACATTTTCCCTTTAGATCTTAGTAAAACAAATTCACTGTTACTAAAATGTCCTTTCATCTTGAAGATTATATTTGCTTTTTTTTTTCTTGTATATGAGTCTATGCAAACAGTAGTCTTCATTACAAACTTGTTGCTTTTATTACCAGGTGGTAAATTATAGAATTATAACATTTCTTTCAACACAATCTATTTGCCTTTGTTGATTTTTCTAGGTAATAGGCATAAGTCATTGAGGCAAAAGACTGTCAATAAGTAATTAGACTTTCCTAGAAAATTATTCTTTAAAAAATATATTTTTAAAGATTTTATTTATTTATTTTTAGAGAGGGGAAGGGAGGGAGAAAAAGAGGGAAACATCAATGCGTGATTGCCTCTAATGGGGACCTGGCCCACAACCCAGGCATGTGCCCTGACTGGGAATCAAACTGGCAACCCTTTGGTTCACAGGCTGGCACTCAATCCACTGAGCCACACCAGCCAGGGCCCTAGAAAATTGTTCTTATCTATGCGTGCATCCTCCCTGCCAATAATATTTATCTATTTCTCCAAGGAAAAATAATTTGTATTATGATCCTGTTTTCCAAATCTCAAACTGTTGAACATTACGTCAATATTTGATACTTGGATTTGCCTGGAAAACTAGAACCTGTGGTTTCATTGGTTTCATATTCTCATTTACTCAACAAGTGTTATGTGTTTGCTTTGTTCTAGGTATGGTGCTAGGCACTGGAATAGAGTGGGGCTAACAATGTAGTGGGCAAGACATTCATTAATACGTAGTTTTAAAAATAATTACAGTTGTGGTAGGTGCTACAAAGAAATACAGGGTACTATGTTGGGGCTTAAGGAAAGTTTCTTGAAGTTACATTGAAGCTTAGGCATGAAGGGTGAATTGAGTTAGGTTCGAGGTACCTGGGAACATCTTTGGCAAAGTAAGGAATATCATAGTGCAGGCTTGAGCTATGGGGCAGCAAGAGGGAATGGTGTTTCTTTTTCTTTTTTTTAAATTAAATATTTTATATGTTTATTTTTAGAGAAGGGGTAAAGGAGGGAGAAAAAGAGGGCAAGAAATGTCAATGTGTGGTTGCCTATCACATGCCCCCTACTAGGGACTTGGCCCGCAACCCAGGCATGTGCCCTGACTGGGAATCAAACTGGTGACCTTTTGGTTCACAGGCTGGCAACTCAGTCCACTGAGCTACAGCAGCCAGTACAGAATGGTGTTTCTTAATGAATATTGATAACATTCTATCACATCTATCCTCTTTTTCATTCTTCTCTTGACATACATTTTTCTAAAACATGCTTTAATAGCATTATTATCTGATTTAGAAACTTTTACATTTCTTCATTGGGTAGATTTATTAGCTCTTTGAGATCAGGACCCTTGTCACTTGAAATTCCCTAGTCCAAGTTTTCAGATACTGGATCTAATCATACTTTGCCCCTTGATATGAGTTGGTTTCAAGTGCGATATTAAATGGTATGTAGGATGGAGTATGATTCCCTCTTTTTTTGCTTTCTGCCTAGCACGCAAGTTTTTGTGGCTAGTGAAGGACTTCATGTAAAATAACAAGTTTCTTTTGTAACCCAGTCTATATGTAGCTGTTATTCTAAGAGTGGTCTTACTGTACTGAATTAAGATATTGTACCCTGGCTGGTGTGGCTCAGGGGATTGAATGCTGGTCTGTGAACCAAAGTGTCACTGGTTTGATTCCCAGTCAGGGCACATGCCTGGGTTGCGGGCCAGGTCCCCAGTAGGGGGTGCATGAAAAGCAACCACACGTTGATATTTCTCTCCTTCTCTTTCTCTTTCCTTTCCCCTCTCTCTAAAAATAAGTAAACAAAATCTTTAAAAAAAGATATTGTAAACAAGACTACAACCCAGGGGTTTTGAGGGTTGGTGATGGTCTCATCTGAAGAATGAGATTGTTTCTCTTCTAGTCATTTGTGAGAGGTATGTTTCAGTAGAAATCTGAACTGAGAAGGTGGGATCTAAATAGACTGGATAAGGTATATAGTTTGTCTTGGTGGATTTTGTGAAGTTGTGCCAACTCCGTGGGTTCTAGTGTAGACATCTGAACAGTGCATTAGGTGCCAGTTTTTCCTCTATCCTCAGCGTATATAAGACACTAAAATATTTGTTGAACAGGAAGAATGTGTTTGTAAATGGGATAGGGCCTATGTGTTTATAGAGTGATCTTGGACCAAAACTGTGCACTTTATATGCCAGATTGTTTATATTCCAGGCATTCTCCATCTTCAACCCCCTAACATTTAGGTAAATCTCTTTGAAAGTTCAACCAAGGAAAACCAAGGGAAGGATTTTTATGTTAGGTTGGACGAGGAAGGTAAGCTGTGATAACTTGAGAGAATTCTAATAGCAAGGTGAAACTCAGGCGTGTCAATTCTAGCAGTTAGTTAGCTTTGTATTTTTAAAACTTGGGTTATATAAGGATGGCTTTTAAAGGAAGACCTTGTTATGTAGCCAAAAAAATACAACCAAGGATCCTGATTTGAGAAACTCTTCATTGAAAGTTGAATGTAACCTTTTAAGAGATTACTTGAAAAAGTAAACAAAAAAGGGTGGTTACTTGGTACAAGCTTGATGTTAAACCAAAACTGGGCTACTGAAATGGCATGGCAGTATTATTATTATATTATCTTTTAAAAGTTATAAGCTCTCAGATTTTTTTAAAATTTTATGTTTTTAGAGGGAGAGAAACATCTATGTGCAAGAGATACATCTATCGGTTTTCTCTCGCACGCCCCCAACTGGCAACCTGACCTGCAACCTAGGCATGTACCTTGACTGAGAATCGAACTAGCAACCTTTGGGTCCATAGGTTAGAACTTAATCCACTGAGCCACACTAGCCAGCACAAGTTCTCAGATTCTTGATAGTACATCTGTAGACCTTGTTAGGCTAGGCAGACCCCATTTTGAAACAGTTTACCTCTCCTACCAGGAGATCCAGTGCTGGATGTTAAAAATTTGGTGGTGTTTTTAGTAGTATCTGGCATTTCATACTGTTTGCCCATTAAGGTGTCCTCACAGATTCCCCAATTAGAGATACCATTTGTGTTAACTTGTCTTCTGGGATCCAACCACCACTAGTCATCAGTCATTTACACCTTAGGATCAGATGCTTTAATGCTTGTGCCTCAGAAAATGGAAAGTTTTTATGAGGAAACCTTAGACTCTTGAAGACATTCTTGGATGAGGTGAGGTGGGAAATTCTGACAAGGCAGATTGTAGGAAAGAGGTTCTTGGGGTCAGAATAGAGGAGGAAGGCGTCAAAGAAGCTGTTACTTTTCAATTTTTTCTAGGATCTTGGGTATTATTCTTTTATTGCTCTAGTAGTGTTCTTGTTGACAGTGCCTGAATGGGGTTTTTCAGGGCAACTTTAGAAGTCTGTAAACTTTAGCTTACACATTTTCTAGTATACTAATTCCTGCAGTTTCTTCCCATGGCATAGCCTCTAAGGAAAGCAGAATGAAGAAAAAGAAAATCCTTCCTATATGCCTGGTGTCCAGCTCAAATCAATCCTTTTGGATAAGCCTCCTCCTCTTACCTCCTTTCTTTCAGCTTCCTCATTCTCCTTCATAGAGCTTTGTATTTAAGTCATCTAGCACGTAGGTTCTCAGTACTTGCTAATTTGTCTGAGTGGAAGAGAAGTTTGGAAACATGGACCACAGTATCTGTCGTCTTACTACTTCTATTTTGCCTCTCTCTTACTTGAAACAACTCTTTTTACTGGAGTGTTAGCAGCCCAGAGGGAAGAACGGCTGGTTAGGAATAGAGGAATATATATATGTGTACATTTTTTAAAATCTTCATCTGAGGACTTTTTTTTCATTGCTTTCAGAGAGGGAGGGAGAGAAACATCCATTGGTTGCCTCTCATTTGCGCTGGTTTGTTGGTGCCCGGCCCGGGGATAGAACCCACAGCCTAGGTATGTTCCCTGACTGGAATTTTTCGGCTACTGGATGATGTTCCAACCAACTGAGCCACACCAGCTAGGGCATATTTTTTGATGTTTGGTTGGGAGAAATACTGTCCATTAACTTAGTTCAGCAACTGCCTGATAAAGATATTCGGTAACTTTTTCTTGAACCTCATAGCTTAAACAACTTGAATAAATAGAATTGAAAATACAGGATCAAGGCATTAAAACTCATAATACTCTATAGTGCAAAAATCTAGTTTCTAGGTTTTACTGTTTGTTTTTTTTTTTCTTTATCAGGCAATTTAGTGCCAACTCTTCTTCCCTTCCCATTCGGCAGTGAGATTTTCGTTCTCCTCCCTACTTCCCTAGTGTTCTTCCGTCGTGGATGTTGCAAACTCAACTGCTCGTTTCTCAAGGTTCTCAAGGTTCTCGGTTTCCCGACGTCCTGACGCCATCCAAGCCCACAATCATTGAGGAGGAAGATGTCGGATTCATTTCCCGGGCTCGTGAAGCCCTGGGGTTTGCGGATTCCCTTGTGGGTGGGGCTGGGCGCGGTAGGGGCGGGGCCGGCGAGGAGCCCTAGGGAACTGGTAGAAGGCTCAGTTGAGAAGCCCGCGGGCAAAGGTTTCACGGTTTTCACGAAGGCTTCGTGTGAGAGTCTGAAGGAATTGGGGTGCTTCTCTCTTGCCTCGCCTTTCTTGATTCTGGAAGCTTCAGTAGGCTTTTGTCAGTTGCTGGAACCCGGAAAAGCAGCGGCTTCAGCTCCAGGGGCGGGTCCCAAGGGTCTTGTCGCTGCTACGGGGTCGTTTGGCCTCCTAGTACTGGGGGAGGGGCGAGGGAGGTGCTGCTCGCGCCTCTTTTGGCGCATGCGCGGCGGGCTCCGCGAGGGTAGGAGCGCGTGCGCGGTGACGTGGACGTCCCGTGCGCGCGCAGGCTCTTCAGCTGGAGCGGACACACGGTGTGCGAAAAGAACAGAATAACCCGCCCACAGCGGGATGTGAGGGACTCCTGGTGAAGACGGCCACGCCCCGCACGGTAACTCTCGGGCCTGGGTGGGGGGAGGGGATGTTGCTTTAGTGCTGGCTGGGTTGGAGTTTTTCGAGAGTTTGAAGCTCTTGTGCATTTGAACAGCGTGAGAAGCGTTCCGCTGAGCGATCTTCGCACGCTGGGGCCAGGCCTGGCCTTGCGCGGGGCCGTCTTTGGCGCGCGCCTTTGGTCCCCCCTCCGCCCCCCGAGAGAGGCTGCGCATGTCACCTCGCGCGCGTCCCCGGCCTTACTTCCGCGTCGCGCGGCGAACTAACTGGGAACATCGACGCCAGAGAGAGCAGCCACGAGGCGGGCGGGGTGAGAAAGCGCCCTTGGCGCGGTTCTGCGCTCGCATGCGTGGGGTGCCGCACCGCATGGTACGAGCCGCGTGACTTCATCCCGGCGCGGGGCGTTAAGTCGAGAGCCCTGCTTGTGCGCTTTGCAGTTCAGAGCCCAGGTCTCAGGGTTCCAAAACTCCGAGGTAAATGGTGCTGACGTCGCTTTTCTAAGGAGCTTTGTGCAGCGTTTTGACACCCGTACAAATGTCTCTTTTGGCATGTATTTTTCGAGTAAATTGAGGCAGGACCGCGAGTTTAATAAAGAAGGGGGGCGAGGAAATGAGCTCTATAGGAGTAGGAACTTGGTAAACAAAGGACCGGTGGTTCGCAAGTGTAGAAATGAGGGCGGGGGAAACAGGTGGGAAGAGCAGGTGTTATTTTCTTTTTCTCACTGTGGAGCAGCCTTGGCTAGTTCTCTGTTTATGAGACTTTTCGCTTGTGTTAAATTTTCAAGTAGGTCTCTGCCCCCAGTGGTAGGTGGGTCAGGGACGTAAACCGCCCTGAGGATCAGTAAACAAAGTGGAAGAATCTGCGAAAATTATGGAGAATTTAGGGGTCATAAAAAATTGGGTTGAGAGGAGAAAGTTGTAGTGTCTGGCTGTGGAGATTTTTTCTTTGCCTTTGTAACCCTGGGGATGCCTCCTGGCTAGGGTGGAAGCAGGGAGGGCTGAAGGAGGTGTGCGAGGATTAGTGATTGCAGAACTCAGTGAGTGAGTAACCAAAGTAATCTCCTTCTAAGGGGAGACCACTCCCCCAGAGCTCACGTCGCCGGAGCTGACACGTGGATCAAGCGAAGTCTCGAGCCCACCTGCGCGCCGCCCGTGCGTTTTGTAAAGCTCCACAGGCTTCTGCGGCGGAGTTCCTGGCAAATGCTGCCCTCTCTGTCTACATTTTGGGCACGACGCCGCGGCTGAGCTGCAGGGAAAGTGCCAGGAGGCGGCGTGACCGCTGCTGGGAAGAGGGCCGGCCTGGGAGGAACGGGTAGCTGGTTCTGAGTCTCCAGGGTAACAATGCGACTGGGTCTCTCCGAGTGATCCGCGGGTTCCGGCCTATGGCACGTGATTAGTCGGGACTGCTCTTCCCCGGAAGAGCTTTCCTTGCGGCATTTTTTTCACGTGGTTCCTGACCAGCGGGCCTCTCCAGTTGAAAAGGGTGATTGTGGATCTTTAATAATCGACGGCGACTGCTTCTCCCGGGAACTGGCAGAAAGGCTTTTCGTTTCCAAGGGTATGGGGATCAGCGTTATTGCTCCTTGCGGCTGTATCATTGTTTTTCAGAGGTTGAGTGCGTTGGGTTCGTTTAACAGAAAACACATGCTTAGGAGTTGAGTAAATTCAGTGACCTAGGTACGTTGACATACTTATTCAAAGGCTGGATGGCTGTTTGGTTACTGTCCATTTCTGCCATAAAAGTTAGCTGTTCAAATTCTTAATGCAGCGGCTAGGGACCTGAGAACTTGCTAACGCATGTTTAGTTAAGGGACCATTCCAAGGAATAAAAAATGTTCTGGAAGGCAACTTTAACGAATTGTATCTGGGGAGAGAAGAGAAGGAAGTGTATTACTATTATCTTAGGCAAATGTGATTCTGTGTCTTAAAATCCAAAGCACTGGTGATAATATTTTGAAATTTACCTTATTAGAATTGCGGTGATGATAAAGTACCCAGGATATTGTCTGGTCTGAAGTAAGTTCTTACTAACAGACAAGTACCATTTATTTAATTATTAAAAATAACAATGACAATTAAGAACTGGTTGTTGACTATTTACTGACTTTTTCACCATTTACTATCACATTTTCTGATCATATTTGTACCCCAAATCTATTTAAGATTTTTCAAATTTGAGGGCTTATTGTATGTTGGTAGATACTGAAATTCTAGTCAACCTGTT
>VMDR010020412.1:0-17583 GCA_007922815.1 Macrotus californicus
AGGGGACAAGTGAAATAGGGGTTGACTTCAGATTTGTCACAGGTGTGGCCTTGCAGATTTGTTACACCATGTACAAAAGTGAATCATTTGTTGATCTGAAGTGGACATATTTTGTTTGTTTGTATGCATTAAGAAAGTCCCTTGTTGCTACAAATCATGTCCATGGGAAGTTATAATAATTCCATTCTCAGGAATACGAGAGCTTACTTTTTTAAAGACTAAAAATGACCTTTGAGAAAGACAGGACAGAGATCTGAATAATAATATAATCAGTAGCTATCATTTAGAAGACAAGGAGAAATTAGCTGCAGGTCAAACAAACTAAAACTTATAGGTCTATGACTCAATAAGAATTATTAATGGTAGAAGGAAAATTTCAATTGTTAAAGAATTCAAGGTGTGGATAAAATTACCCCTTTTTGTTAAGAAACAAATAAAAAATATCTCAAGTCTCTTCATTATAATGCTTTCCAGGGGTATTCTCACACAGGTCTAGGTTTTGCTTTAAGAAAGCCACAAAAATTAGAGGGTACTTTTTGGGGGGGATTTTAAAATGTTGCATAAAAAACTATTATAGTTTGTTGAAGAATCAGGGAATGGTAATATATCTATTTTATTGTTGTTGTTCTTTTAAAAATAGACAAGAATGAATAAAGCTAGATGACAAGGTACTGAAATATTTAAGATTATATAGTTCAAATCTTCCTTTTACAGGTAACAAACAACACTGGAGGGCAAATGGGCAACGGTTTGCTCAAGGTCACACATCCTGTAGCAAAGCCAGGACTGAATCACAGGCTTACAAATTCCAAGAACTGGAAATTGTTTCAATTTGAGGATGAGTCAACTGAAGTCAAATCACCTAAGAATTAGTGAAGGTCTACTCTGTGATAGGCCTTGTAATCCTTGCTTTGTATGTATTTTTCCATCTCACCCGAACATGGTTGAGGGGTCAAGCAGTTTTACTAACTTTTCAAATGGGAATACTGAGTATCAGACAGACTAGGTAAATTGTCCAAGGTCACACAGGCATTAGGTTGGCTGCTTAGTCACCACTAAAACCAAAGTCATTCTCTTCCTTATGCCATGTTCTTTTGATTTTTACCAAGTTAAAATATCTGAAGTTCAATGGCTTGTTCCATAACCAACCTAATACAGAACAGAATTTGTTGAAATAATGAAGATGATAATCTATAATGTTTCCTGGAAAGCAATCCAAGTATAAATTCAATAAGTAATTAGCTGAATTTTGGGCTCAAAACAAAGACAAATGAAGCTTGCAAGCAGTAGGACACATAAAGCATAAATGTGCCCTTCTTTTTAATGGTGCTACTGATCTAGCCTTTTCCACAGATGACAAGCATACATCAAGTTTGAGGGGAAGTTTCTTCACACAGGTTTACATTCATCATGGCTGGCTTTCTTACTCTAAGGTGTTTTATTTGGATTCAGCACGTCTTTGCCACATTCTACTTGGATCACTTTATTGCCGACGGAGATGTCTTTGTAGTTGACCTGGAAATTTCATTGCCACAGAGAGTAGTAAACCGGTTCCCTTTACAGGTGACTGACTCATAAGGACCCACAAATAATTTTTGTAATTAAGTATTGGCAGGCAATTTTCTCCTGGATATATAATCCTAACCATTAAATTTTGCTCTCACTTAATTTTTTTCTTTGGGGCATCAATCATCTTTTATTAAGGATCACAGAATCACAGCCTTTTAGAGCTAGTTGAAAAGATCTATAACGTTAGTGAGTCGAACTGCCTTATGCTTATGTGTAAACAAACTAAAGGCCTGAGAAATAAAATTGGATTAAAAAAAACATTAACAAGGAACGGAAGACTCACATCAAACCTAGAATTCCTAATCCAGTGTTCCTTCCATATGTTCTCACAATAACAGTGGTAGACAAACACTCCACTGGCAAAGATTCCCTCTTGCTTAAAGGTGAGAAATGAAGGCTGGCCTTTATCCAAGAATGGCTTTCGAAGCCTTTTCTGTTTCCATGGAGTCTTCAGTGATGACTACAAGATTTTATATTAAAACTAACCCCTGCACATCGATCCCTTTCCTCAGCACCCCTTTACTTCTTTCAAAGGACAGTCACGTGATTATTTTTTGTGTTGTACATATTTTTATTAATTAATGTGTTTAAAGTGAGAGCACGTTTTACTGATTCCCTTAATCCTCCAGCTCTGTAAATAACAAACCCTATTGTTTTTCAAGACCATCAATCTCAGTATTACATATGCTAGAGAAAGAGCATTCCTTAATCAGTGTATGTACGAGGCCTTAGTAGGGGCACTCTTGTGAGTTTACCAGAGCCATGTGGGATGATTTTTGTTAAATCCACACAAAGACTCACTGATTCCTTGGTGTGGCCACTAGGACAGCGCTATCAATAGACACACGGAAATACACTGTTACAATGCTATTATTAGTATTTACAACAGCTCTAGCGCTCTTGATAAATGAAGCCACATTAATTAGTTTTCAGGATCTTATTCTCACTTTGGCATATCCACTAGCACTCTGAACATGCAATTAAAATATTTCAAAATGTCACTTATGTTTCCATTCTACAAGAAATGCATACTGATCATGGCCACCTGATTTACTAGGCCACATACATTTAGAAACAAAAATATGTTACCATTTTAGGGGTTAAGAAATCTCTCCTACTTTGCTTGCAGTTTAATCTGGTAAAAAATAAAACAATAACCATGCAAATATACAACTACACTATTTTTTGAGCATGAAATATTCACATATATTTTTTGAATATTCAACCTTGATAAGTTTGCTTTCTTTTTACTTTGGAAAATGTAAATTCAGTGAGGATTTTGGATGATAATCAGTGAAGGCATCCAAGTTTTTCTGACATTCTAGAAGTTAAATTAGCACTTTATTACACAAATGGCATAGTTGATTTGAAAGGTGGACCATAACCCATGTATTCAGTTTAAAACAAAGTATTATTCCCTCTTAAAGCTTCAAAGATTGATTTTCATTTTTTAAATTTTTATTGCATTTTTTCCACTTCCATTTTAGCCTCTTATACTTCTCCCCAGCAATCACAACACTGCTGCCCATGTCCATGAGTCCTTCGACCTTTTCACTTGATCCCTGTACTTTCTAAGCTGCCCCCACCCAATAGCTGTCATCCTGCTCTCTATGAGTCTGGAGATTGATTTCCATCTTTGCCCAGAACTGAATACCAGAACTTCTTTGGATTATACTAAGTATAGTTTAAAATAAAACTGTTACCTTTTTTCCTTTTCCATTGGAATAAAAAACTACATTATAAATTAAACAGATGAAAATGAAGATAAAAGCACATGTATACATATACTATAGATTTGTGTGCATATGTAATAGTAATTCAGGTGATATTTTTTCCAAATTATTTGGTTAATGTAACTCCAACTTGATCTCTTAGGTAGAAGTAGTCAGAGACCAAAGTAAAGCTACAAAAGGGTCCCCTGCACCTACCCCCTTGATTCTTGCATGAGGCAAGTGATGTCTGGACATGTAAGTGTAGGGGCACATTATCACTTGCTTTCCTATAACTGAATTTTGTAGAAAGAACATAGCATGTACCTGTCCGATCCCAAATGCAGTTAATGTCTAAAGCTTAAAACACTGAAATATTTTCTTCTAATCTTTGGCCTGATTGTTCCTCTTGTCCCAGAGATGCAAAGGACAGTAAAAAAGACGACTCTAGGAAAAGAGTGAAGAAGTTACTGCTAAATATAGTGAGGTCAGTAAAGTAGCTGAAGAAAGTAGCACAGCAGAACTGAGATCATCCCGATGGAATTTTACACATTGATGGAGTAATCCGTATGCATTATGCAAAGGGAGGTTTTGCCAATTGGAAAAGGGGACAATTTGAAAAGGAATTCCCACATTAGGAGTATGGGTAGAGATGACAGCTTTTTTCCTGAGCATCAGATCAAACTTTGGTGTCAACCTCAAATGGCCCCACAGGTCTGTTTCATATGAATGAGAAAGCAGTGCAGGGTCTGTTGAAAGTAAAAACATGAACATAAGAAGACCTGCCAGGAAAACTGGAATGAAGGAGAGAAATGAGTAAAGACTGGGAATGAAGGTGTAGGTGAGAGAATGATTGGAAAAGTTTGTGAAGACTCCTAAGGAGAGATGCCTAGGAGAGGGAGAAAAGACCTGGAGAATGATCACCCTATCTTCCCTCTTCTTTTCCACACTGCCCTTGCTCCACTGCCCCTCCATTTCCCTTCTAAGAGAGTCCATGTTCCAACAGAAATAGGACAGAGCTGACCCATAAAGCGAATGATATTTTAAGGTGTAAAACATAAATTCTGACTATCTCTATGCTGGGCAAAAAAAAAAAGGAATAAAAGAATGAATAAGAGTAACATAAAAACATAAAACCTCTGAGACATAGGGCACAGAGCATTTCCATATCAGATCTACAAAGGCAACAGAAGACTTCACAGAAAGGAACAAGGTTGAGAAGAGGGGTGAAGACTGGATCCTTTATCATTTTTGGATGCTGTATTACATTACCTAAACTGATGTATTTTATTAATTTTAAAGAGGATCTTTGAGGTGCTTGTTCTTCATTCAGTGATAGAATATGGGCTTTTTATTATCTGAAATGGATTTGATTTCAAATAAAATATTTGCTTCAACCACCGGCAGCAAAGCAGCAGATAGTTCAATGTAAGAGAGTAATACTATAAAAAAATTGTGGTATTTTTTCATGCAGCTCAAAGCCTCCTGTGTTATCCATCAAATTCATTTCCCTCGTAACTAAATCTGTCATAAATCTAGGCATCCAAAAATGAAATATGTTTCCCTACAATAATCCACTGTCAATAAACTTAATAAAGCCTTCAAGTACTACAACACTTTCCTGTGGTTTTAAACTGCTTAACAGATGAGTTGTTGACCTTGGTAGTTGAGGATAACATTAATATATTTTACAAAGAGAAAAATGAAGTATGGGGAAAGGGTTAATTTGTTCCAATGACTGGAACTCTATGTTTCTTTTAATCTTTCACTATTATAAACAAACAAAATAATAGATAAATAAATATTCTGATAGAATTTATATTTAACCAAATTAACCAAAATCAATTTTATTATTGAATATAAAGGATTATTGGGAAATTTGAAGCATAAAAATAAGCAGTTTTATTTAAAATTATCAGAATTCTTTTCTCACGTGAGAATAAAGGAATCATTTGTATCTGAGTGAGTATGATACAAGTCTTGTATTCTCTTCTTTTTCAGAACTCATTGGAGAAAACACAACATTGATACTGAGATGAGGAGACATTATCACGTGCATGTTTGGCTTCATTATACGTCTGTCACTGTCCGAGGCCTAGACTAGATTCTGTTAAACATGGAACGAAATCCCATGCTGTCCTTGTAGCTCAGTATGCTCTTACCAGAACAAAAAGCAAAATCTTGATTAGCTGTAACTTCTCAGTTTTAATAAAGATTTTGTGAGTTTCAGATAATTATGACTTTGAGGTATTAGTCTGATACTTAGGAAATAAAAGGGATATTTTGTTACCAGACAGCTCTAGTGTAAATAGTCACTGTTGACTACTTTTTATCTAATATTATATTATGTGGGACTCATCATATGTACAGTAAAAATGACATCCTATATTATCTAAAAGCAAGAAGAATCCTTAGCTTTATATAAGTGAAGAAAGACATCAGAAGGCTCCTTATTCTCCAAAACTACTGATGTTGTTGGTCTAAGAGTCCGACAAAGGGAAAGGAACTGTAAGTACTGCTATTCAGACTGCTGCAATCACGTGGCCACAATTCCCTTTCACAGTGATGTCCCAACATAGTCTCAGGATGTTGGTCAGGAAGCCACATCAGTGTACAGGACAAGAGACACCATCAGACCATCAGGCTGTGAACAAAAACTTGCTAGGATGTAACAGATGAAGCAGTCTGTATGTTATGCACTTTACAATGGAAAAAGCTCGTCCAACAAATTCTGAAGAAAATAATTCACCTTATGCATACTTGCAATCAAATATTGGGACAGATACAAAAGTAATAAAATCGTCCCCAATTTCAAGAGCCGTTTGGTCTACATGGATATTCAAACATATCTAGTTGAAAAAGAACGAACAATATTAGTCAATGAGAATAAAATGAAGACTGAGATTCCACATCATATGACGCTGCCTGGCACACTGTGCACGCCAGGAGTGATGTTTGCATAACAAAAGTTTCTGGTGCAATTTGGAAGAGAATACATTGTATATTAATAGATTACATTGCAAAAGTCAAACCACCTGTGATTTATGGTTGAGCTAGTCAACCAGTATTGAAAATTGTAACATTAATCAACTCAACATCTATTCTCATCTTTTAACACTTTCTTATTTGGCAAAGGATTAAACAAATTATCAAATGGTCAGCTTCAATTTTGGGCAGTGCCAAAAGCTTTCGAAGGGATCATTTGTTCAATTGATATGATGGCTCACTAATCTTCCCTTAACTGTGAAGACTGTTCTTCCATTGAAGTGTCCCAAATACTAGACATTGTTTGCTTTGCGGTTTTGTTTAATAATGAAATCATTTATTTTTATTAATATCTCAATATAGTTCATTTCTCTTGGCATATTCAAGACAGACTTTTCATTACCATCCTTTTTAAAAAATTTCAGTGAATATGGAGTCTTTATTATTTACCAAAGAGTAAAAAATATTTTAACTTTTGACAATTATTCATATGTGATATATTAATTATTTATTGATATATTTTATTAGGGATATTGCCAAAACAAAGGAGTGTATGGATATTTACTGAATGCCAGATAATACTAGATAATATGATAGGTGATTTTAATCCTCAGGGCAACCCTAAGATATTATTATTTTCTTGCCAATAATAAAATCAAAGCTTGAAACTTTTAAATAATTTGCCTGAGATCATACAGCTAAATAAAGATTTGAACATAGGTAATTTTGAACTGAATCATACACATTTTCCCACTAAATCTCAACACTTCTCAATATAGAAATATTGTCCTAAAAAACACACTCACATTTTTCTTTCAGCTGTATGAATTGTGAGGCACCATGCTAAGATTCTACTATTTGAGGATTTAAATAGTTCTTATCATGGAATGTCAGTCTGCAATAAGTATTTGTAAAATATTTAGTGATGTATTAACATTTTATTTACAGATAAGAAAATGAACGCTTGGAAGGGTAAAGTCTGCTGCCCAAAGTCACACATTTTGATGGCAGAAGCAGGAATTATAAACCAGTTTTCTTGAATAGTAATAGGCCCTGATTAACCTAAAAGATACTCTCTTATGCAATCATAGCATAAGGAAGTCAGACCTCATGAACTCAGATTTTTAAAAGAATGCCCCTACTACAAATGGGGTCATACATAAAATACTTACTTCAGTGGAACATTATTATGACCCTTTGAATGATACTAATGGAACATGGCCAAGCAACAAAGAGAATTCAGAGTATGCAAGAAAATCATCATCTGGAAGTCTTAGATTTATATGAAGAGAGGGAATACACGCCTCTAAATCTTTATATACGCAATGGTTCACACCAGCTTTTTCAAGTACCAAACGATATTCATTTCCAAATGGCCAGCATGGGTCTTTGAGAGGGAAAGACAATTTTTCAGAGTCTTTAACACATTCAAAACACCCGATGGGATGACCTTCCAGAGGCACTGAGGGGTCAGGGTGGGAGGAGAAGCCCACGCTCTATCTAGGCTGCACGATAATGAGTCACAGGCCTACGTGAAACCTCCATACCTCTCACTACAATGAGGAAAAGACAGAATGAGTAACGAGAATCCTAACGTGGACCTCACACATATAATCTCTGAAAACAACATAGTGCTTAAAGATTTGCACTTGGTGCTATTTCTTAATGTACCACCACACTCCAAACTTGATTGTAAAACAAGTCCAATCCCCACCCCCACCCCCAACAAAGAGATGGGAGGCAAGGAGAGAAGAGAAGGAAGAAGAAAAGTTTTATTTTGTCCCCAGAAGAAAGTCTTCCCCTGAAAGATGAGGCAGGTCCTGCTCTGACTTCAAACACCTAATTGCATGTTCCCCAGACACTATCTGGGGAACAGGTGAGGGAACAGAGAAAGACAAAACAAACAAACAAAAAAACCTGGGAGAGGGGCTGAGAAGATTTAGGACAAATACAAAGGTGCCATAGAGAAAAGAACTTAGTGCTAAAGAACCTAGATTCTCGTTCTAATTTTTGCAAATAAAAAAATTGCCCAATGTATTACTAAAATGTTTTTCACATTTGCTTATAAAAGGCTTTTAAAAGGCAGATATTATAAATGATTGCTTATTTATCAGTATTGTGTGTTTAAGGCAGATTTCAGTCTTTAAAATTAAAATTTATCCCTAGAAATAAAACCATATATTTTCACTAAGAATGACTATTTACAAATAAACAAAGCATGGATTTAAATAACCTACTATTACTTATTACTAACTTTGATAAATGTTTAGTTTAGCAGGTACACAGTTTGCAGGTGAGCTACTAATTACTTTTACCAAAGTAAAAATTCTAACTTACTGGCCTTGCAAATCAAGATTTATAATTGTTTCTCTTATTTAACAGTGACTTCTGTTCTAATTCCTGGCAGAAATTAGATTAGAAATAGGCAAGAGGACCTTGGCACTGACAAGCAAACATTTTCCTGTACAGTTTTATTTACTGGCTTTTCTTTAATTACTTTTTTAATTAAAAATATATATAAAATGTTATGGAGATGCTACGACTCAGTCTTTGATTTGAGAGATTCATTTTTGGAAATTAGCTGTTGAA
Source organism: Macrotus californicus (assembly GCA_007922815.1). Lineage (NCBI taxonomy): Eukaryota > Metazoa > Chordata > Mammalia > Chiroptera > Phyllostomidae > Macrotus > Macrotus californicus. Next base: position 8,853 of record VMDR010020412.1, read on the forward strand.
GCTTCCTGATATTGCCATTTGCATTTGTTGGTTGTAATTGTGAAGTGATCACTTTTATGAATAACTGCATCATGAGGGTTCTAAATTCTTTCAAAGTTAGAAAAATGTTCTCCTGAAGAGGTGGTGATTTACCAAGGCTGCAGGGGATTGAAAGACATAATGGACATGCTGCATGGGGTCTGTTACTAGAGACCAAAGGGCTGTCGGGGAACCCCAGAGCTCCTGTCTTGTTTAAATACACTCAAAGGGATGTGGGAAGGGCCCAGCGTTAACACTCACAGACAACAGGCATTGATGAGTATTAACGCAATTGAACTTCCAGGTCAAACAAATTTTTCATTATTTTACCATGAAGAGTGAATCAATTCTCAGCTCCTATTAGAATATTAAATGGGTTGAGGAGATAAAAATGAATGAGTGAATGAATGAATGAATGAATGAACCAATAAATGTAAGAAGAAAAACTGGGGAAACTAACATTATCTTGCTTTGTAAAATGTAAGTCCCTTAAAAATATAGGACAAATGGGCACAAGGTAATAAATATCAATCATGTCTGGGGAATTGCTGCTGACCATTTGAACATTTAGTAGTCTCACTAGAGTACATGAAAACACTGAGAATGCCAGGGTTTCTTGTATGAGTAAAAGTATTCTTGTTTAACAATAAATTTCCCTGTGTGAAGCACGGGCATGCATTTGTGCTAGCAATGATGGAACAAACAGATTTCAATGATTTTGGAAATATGTTATTACTCACTTCTAGAAAATTCCAGAGTAATATGTCCCCTCTGAGAATCTTTTTTCTTGGTTGTTTTATAAGCCATCCTGTTAATGGTTTGAGATGATCAACGCTGAGTGAAATCAAACCATTCCCTAGTAGGATAACACACACACACACACACACACACACACACACAGAATGAAAGTGAAACACAGAATGGCTTTGTAAAGTACTGCTTTGTCTCTCTGTCTCTCCACTTCTCTGAGGGTTGACTGCTCCCTGAAACTTTTCTGCAGGCAGTCAGGCTGGCTGACAACTCCGGAGTCAGTCACCTGCAGGAGAAATGTAGTGCAGTTGGTCCCCTAGCCCTGATGGCTCTTTCCAGTGAGATATATCCTATGTGCTTAACTTAGTTACGGAGAGTGAGAAACACCGGGAGAGAGACATAAGCCAACTAAGAATGGATTTTTTCTTTTGTATCGTTACTAATACCTTCCAGCTTACTTTCTTTTCCCTCAGCCCCATCTCCTTCAAAATAGCCCCCTTACAGCATCATTAAGAAAGACTGATACTCCAGTATTTTTTGAATGCTTACTTATGTTAAATATGGCCCAACCACAGAGACTATTGAGCAGAGCTATACTTTCCAAGGAGGTTATGAAATACTACCCTACATGCTTAATTAGCCTTGGCACTCCGGGACATTTTGGTTATTTATTAGAAATTAGCTTGAGGGAAAGATCTGTCTTTGTATTTAGCCAACACACAACTGGTGGTTTCTAGTAGTCAAGTCCCTAGGCGGCTCTCACCATTGCTTATCATTATCAAAAAACGGAAGGCTTGTGCAGTGAAAGTCTCTGTTAGCAATTTTAGTTCATTAAGTTTCTGACTTTAGTTATGAAATGACACGTTTGAACTTAAAAAAAAAGACTTTCATATTTAGCGTGAAAGCATTGTCTTTGTGGACAATTTCTGTTCTGTCTTCCTCCCCAGGTTGTGACTAGTGATCAAAGACAGAAACAGAAAGGAATAGAAAGAAAGAAATGGAAAGGAAGGAAGGAAGGAAAGAAGGGAGGGGAAGGAGGGAGGGAGGGAAAGAAATTGAGAGAAAAGAGAAATGCAATGATTGGATTTCATCTATTGACACCTGAACCTAGGCTTTGACAATGAGAAACAGGAAAGCATCTAGGCGTGATTCTAGAAGAGACTGTGTTAGGTTTCAGGTACCTGCCAATTCTACACCTCCTAACTTCACACACACTCCTTGCCACTGCTGTTTTGCTAGGGGTTGAACAAGCACCGCTCTTCCTAAAAGATAAAAAGTAAATTCACCTGAGTGCTAGGAGCAACGTTTTCCAGCAAATTTCAGTTTGTTCTTTTTTTTTTTTTTTTTTTAACGATAGTAACTCAATCCAGTTGGGTAATTTTTTTCAGGGCAAACTTGAGAGCTATTACAAAGAGAACTAGGAAAATTTCTACCTGCAAGTACAAGCTGGATACAACGGAATATGAATGAAGCTGAGAAAAAGGAAGAAATTGGGGATTTTGACCTCTAACCTTAGCAGTCCTGGCGTATCTTGTCCATTCTTGTCTCCTTTCACCCACTCTCCTGCTGCCGTTAACACCATCATTTTCTCTTCATCATGCAGCAACTTAAATGACTGGCTTTTGTCCCTTCTTCAAGTCTCGAGTATTACTTTTATCTTTCAGCATGTCACTGGAATAATCTGCCTGAACTTCCATGAAGGTAGTTGTCTATTCAAGAACTACAGGCAATCCCTCATTGCACGAAGTTAAATATTTCGATCAGGCAATCAAGGATTCTATGATTTAATTCTAACACATCTATCCAGACTCACCCCCCAGGTAACACTCTTTCCAAATCAATCTTCTCTCTTGTCATGAAACATGTCACGCCATTTCCCAATCTCTGTTTATGCTTCTTCCTTACTCTTCAAGTATATTTTCATTCAACCCTTCACCTATCTGAAATCTATTAAATTCAGAGGTTCAGGCTGCTCATGGCAGTTCTCATAATCTCTCTTACTCTTGCGATCTTTTTTTTTCATTTCTATTTTTATTTATAATATACACTTGGCCAAGTAATGGCAAATTTGTTACAAATTTAATCTGTGCTCAACATCATACTCCCATATATATTCAGAATTTTTTTCTTGATGTCTTATTTCCTCAATCATGTCATTTATTGAGAGATCAGCAAAGAGATTTATCACTTCTGCACAACTCTTACTAACAATTATTTACCTCTCCTCTTGAAAGTGTTCAAGAAGTACTTGAAAGAATGAAATTGTCCACACTAGAAGGAAATACACACAAGGGCAGACAAGGTGGTAGGAGACACATTTTAGAACTAGTTACTTGGAGAATGAGTGTGAGTATACGTTGTGAAGTAACGCCATGTCTGTGGGGTGGAGTGGGGTGGGGCACAGTCGAGATGGGTCAGTGCAGATTGCACCTAAGTAATTATATGTCATGATAGGTGGTATGAAGCTTGGGGTGTGGGCCGATGTGGGTGAGGCCAGTAATTTTATGAACAAAATAAGATCTGTGAAGTGCAACTTGAGTTTGAGATAATTTGTTTGTGCTGCATGGGACAATTACATTAAAAATAGGTTGGGCACCATAATAGTTTTGGTTACCTCACTCTTTGTAAGCGTCGTGCGTGCTCACTGGAAGACCTGTTGAATGGACCCACATCAGAAACTGTCTCTGAATTTCAGAGTTGGAAGGGACTTTGATGAGTCACATTACCAAACTTTTTTATTTTATAGATGACTGTGGTCTCTCCATGTTTACCTTTTATAGTCAGCATCCTAACTGTGATACAGACTTACTGTAGAATTGAAGTAAACTGTGTGGAAAATGATCCTGCACACAAAAATGTAAAAAAAAAAATACAAAGTAACCAACAAGTCAGCTAACATAAAAAAAAAGACTGTGTTAAATTAACATAAGAGCCCACAAATTTTAGCAACTGATAATTAAATAATGGTGTTCAGAATAAAAAAAAAACTGAAACACTTTTCATTTACATAATCAGAATTTTAACAATTAAAGAGAGAATTATTTTAGTTATAAAACACTTTTCATTCAACTTAGATGTTCCATAAATATTAAGCAAATTATAAAGACCCTCAATATTATACTGCTCAGATGACCTTTGTAGCTTATCAGTTTAAGCAAATATGACTTCTTTTATGAAGATCTTGATGGTTAGTGTGGCTCCTACAGGCACATCACTTAAAGGAAAGATTAACCTACAGTGTGCATTGTACACCTTGGTCAAAATTTTTTGAAAACTACTGGAAAGAACACTTTTTTAAAAGAGAAAAGGAGACGGGAGGGAGCAGAGGAAAAGGAGAGAGGGAGGGATGAAAAAAGAGACAGAGAGAGAGATTCCGATTCAAAATATTGGAGGGCCCAGGGATCCGCCCTTTGAAGAGTGCGATTCTGATGCACACGGGCTTGACGCCTCCACTTTAAGAAACGCTGATCAGATTTGCAGAAGTTACCGATAAGCAGGCATTACTGAGCCAAAGTTACCTGGGTCATTTTAGAGAAATCCCCTTCAGAGAAATCCTGACTAAACTTGGTTTCCATAAACACACAGCAGGTGTTTGTGTTCATTTCATCGCTTTGCTGCCAGAATTCACAAAGTAATTGGAGCCTTGGTGTCAGCCCACTTGGGATGTTTTTGGTTTGCTTTTGTTTTCCTCAGATTAAGAAACCTGAGTATAACCTCTGCTAGTCCTTTCTTAAGGTTCCTCTGACTATCCTCGCATTTAGTTTATATGAGCCGGTTAAAAAACTTAGGATCAGAGGCAGCTTTCTTTAAGGGCTAATATATACTTTGCCTTTTGACTCTACACAGTTGTACGTTCTAAGTCACCTCTGGTAGGAAATTCTTCAGAGTATTTCTAATGGTATGGGTCTGATAACTTAAAACGTAGATAATTCTGTATTTGGATGACCTGAATTCTTTTACTGAGGTACGTGTAAATTTCCTTCCTAGGAGTTTAACAGGACCAATGACCTTAGAGCCAGAAGTGTCATTTATATTTGAACTTGCTCCACACTTTACATATTAGAAACCTGAAGCTTAGGCAGACAGAGTGATTTTCACCCCTTCACAGGCCAACATCTGAAAACCTGGACCATTAATACTCTGTATGACAATGACACCATTTTATATATATATTCTCTGTAGCTAGAGAAAATATACTAAATCCCTCTTGCACTGACAAATCTAATAAACAGTTAGCAATATGTTCTGTAAGCCAGTATTGATTGCCTAGTATACTCAGAAGTAGTAAAGAAAACAATGTTTTCCTTTTGGTCTTCCAAAAGGTAATCGGAGAAAAAAATTATCTGATATTTAAAAGGTATCATTCAACTCATGTGAAGTATTATTTGTTCCAGGAAGAAAGCAAAACTACCACTTTGTCAGACTTTTGTGCCGTGTAATTTACAATAAATGTCTGGAGCAAAATAGGTCTATTTCAAGATTGTTATTAATAAAACCCTATTTATGTAGCACTTACTACATGGCAGGTCCCGCGTGAAGGAAACGGGTGCCTAGCACCACGCTGTACACAGCACACACAGCTCCAGCTGCATGATCTGGCCCTGGGTAAAGATATTCGGTGGGGGAATGAGGCAAAGTGAGTAACGCTGAGCCTCAGTTTCCTCGTGTGTAAAATGGGAATGACAGGCTGGCTGTGATAATTAAGTTAACATGTACTTCGGAGAGAAAAATGTGGTGCACAGAAAGTGATCGACAATCAGCAGTTATCTCTTTCATTCTTGCAAAAACTATCCGTGGAAAGAGATGCTCAGAAAAGTAGTTTAAGTGTCTAACAGCACACAGTTTCTAAGTATAGGAGGTGAGATTTGAACACGAGTCTGTTTGATACTAATATCCACGACTTTCATTGTTATTTAATACTATTGTTATTTAAGTCCAGAGACTAACAACTCTGGGGTTTGTTTTACATGCCTTGATGAACGACCACGTAAAAACATGTGTTTTAATCTGAGTTTGCAGTTATAGACATACATCCGCCCCTCTTTTTCTCCTTCCCTCTCATGCTCTCTTCTCCTGTCTCTTCCCAAGCCATGTCGGATCTATCAGACTCAGAAGTCACATATACTTTTCAAGATGAGGCTTAAGAGATGGATTGCAAATTTAGACAACCTCCCCCATGTTATTTTTTCATTTTGCCAGTTTCCTCTCATACTATAGGCACCGAACAAATGCTCTGTTTCACTTAGGCTGGCGACACATCCCCTAAAGTTCTTTTCCTTCCCAAAGCGCCCTTCAGGTCCTGAAGGAGTCACAGAACAGGAGTTGACACTCCCCTGAGGAATGTTTGAGGAACACAAAGTGGAAAATCCAAACTTTTTTTTCTGATCTAGGAATTTGCCGCGTAAGTGCAGTGGTGCAACTTTAAGGAAAGAAACAAGAATGATATGTCGGAAGATTCCCAGAGAATCTGTATGCATTGTATAGGGGTGGCATTCAAAATATTTAGCAAACTGGTGCAGTGAGGATATGGGGCCTTCAGAAGGGACCCTGGCTGTAAATAACCAGTCAGTCTAGGCTCTGCATTCTGGCCTAAAACAGCCCTGTCTGGAGAGCTGAGGTGAGTCTTTGTTCTTGGCACAGTGCTTTTCAACAAAACAGGCTCTCAGGAAATATTCTCTGACCGAGATACAGACCAAATGGTATAAAGGAAAAGAGAGATAACCATTTAACGCAGGATCCTGGAGCTGTTCCATACGTTCGTGGAGAGAGATGATATAAATATTTGTGGACATTCATGTATGAATAGGAGTTGTCCAAAAAGAAAAAAAAAAGAGGTAATTTCCATAGGGCAAAGAAAACACACAAGTATGGCACATGCATGCCCGCGAAACCTGGAGATGCCATACATCACTGCAAACTATTACATGCCATTTTCAGTTTTCTAACGTTTAATGAGAATTACTTTAACCCAGGTAACATTCTTATTTACATAAACACATACAAACTAATCGCCGTCAGGCAGTCCTTTATTAGAGCTGAGTTCAAAATAACTGGCAGGTGCATTTAACTAACCTTTGAAAGTCCCTGATTAAAAAAACAAACAAACTATTCCTTGGGAAAAAAATGTTTGAAGAATTATGTGAGTAGAAGGTCACCTGTAAGAAGCATGGGGTTTGACCCTTGCTGGGTAGCTCAGCTGGTTAGAGCATCATCCTGATACACTAATGTTGTGGGTTCAATCTTCGGTCAGGGCACGTACAAGAAACAACCGATGAATACATAAATAAGTGGAACAAGAAAATGATGTTTCTCTGTCTCTCTCTCTAAAAAATAGATAAAATTTAAAAATGTGAGGTTGAGGGGTTATTTTAGAAGATTACAGTAGGATTCTGCTCCTGGGTTTCGCCATAAAAAATCTCTGGCCCTGGTATAAAAGGTTGGCTTGTTCTGCTTTTTTTTTTTAACTCTTCCATAATAGCCTTTCTGTACAGTTATGAACATATATTTTTCATTAGCAATGTTTATATTCTTCTTCCTACTAAATCCTGAATTTGTACAGGGGAGGGACTCGTGCTTAATCTTTTTTCTTCCTGGAAGCTAAATGGTACTTGGAACACAACATCCACTCAACAAAAATTTGCAAAATAAATAAAGTCAAAGCGGAACAGGGAAACTGTATAGAGAAGAGTTCTTGTGCCTGACATACAGTTTCTAAAGGCATATTTTAATAAAATCAAGAACATACATCTTTTTATTGAATGCATGTTGAAGCATGCATTTGAGATGCCGAGTTTTGTCTTATATGTCAGTCCAGTGCAAGAGTCAGACACACAGACTAAGGCCCTCTGAGCTGTCATACTGTCTCTGCTAGAACCCAGCTGGGCTAGTTCACTTTACTGGTTTCCAAGACAAAGGTCTGCAACATGAGATGTCCTCGGGAAGAGGCCTCTAGATTAGACATTAAAGGGTTGAACTCAGAAGGCGTGGATGCCTCATTTCTTAAATTATTTTGTTCTTGGGTTTTGGGAAACATTACTCAAAACATGTGTTTCTAAAGACTAACGTTTACTAATGTATTTAGTTTTAGTATCATTGTGAAAGGCTCCGTTGGAGTGTAGAGATAGTATTTATTTTTATAAATTGTGTACTGTGTAATATATGTGTATATATATACTGTGTAACACATGTATCTATGTATCTGTGCATCTGCCTGTCTATCTATCTATGTACCTACCAATCTATCTGAAAGAAAATATAATAGTACCTGTAGGGTCTTACTAGCTTCAATAGGCCTCAGTCAGTGCTTTCTACTTCTCAAAGTGTACTTCGGTTTATACAATTGTCTATGTATTCTGCCAATCACAGTCTGTTTTCTTGTAAAAGAATAAACTATAATTTTAAACAAAGAGAGCGAGTCAGAAGGACATCATACGCAGACTGTCCATTGAAAAGAATAATATAAACTATAAGACTTACTTGATTGTAAATGTGTAGGAAATTATATTTGGCCCAATTTTAGAAAATATCTATTGCTAGCTATTAGGCTCTTTTATGATTAGTTTTGAAAGTACAGTCTGAAATTACAATTCAAACAAAACCAGAAAAGCCAGAGGCTAAAAATCAATTGTTTACGATTTAGATGTTTTTTCTTTTTCTTTTTTGTAATGTCAGTCATTGCTTTCCCTTCTTGCAATCAACATTCTTAGCCACAGTCCTTACATGGATTTAAAATTCTTATAACTTTTATGACAAATCATTTTTACTTTAAACATTCCCCTTTTATTCATGTTGGCATTTTAACAATATTCAACACGTAGGAAAAATCAGAATTTAAAATTCCGTTGAGATGAGATTTTAAAAGTCGCTAGCCTGTTCCACAGTTTCACCGTATGGAAATTGAGGGACAGAGAGGCTGATAGATTGCTGGGTTCATTTCCTAAGAAGGATTAAAATGGAGGTCCTC
>VMDR010020413.1:0-17582 GCA_007922815.1 Macrotus californicus
GAAGCACTTTATCTGCCCTTCCATTCTAAATGATAGCTTTGCTGGATAGAGTAATTTTGGATGTAGGTCCTTGCCTTTCATGGCTTGGAATACTTCTTTCCAGCCCCTTCTTGCCTGTAAGGTTTCTTTTGAGAAATCAGCTGACAGTCTGATGAGAACTCCTTTGTAGGTTACTGTCTCCTTTTCTCTTGCTGCTTTTAAGATTCTCTCCTTATCTTTAATCTTTGGTAACTTACTTATGATGTACCTTGGTGTGTTCCTCCTTGGGTCCAATTTCTTTGGGACTCTGAGCTTCCTGGACTTCCTAGAAGTCTGTTTTCTTCACCAGATTGGGGAAGTTCTCCTTCATTATTTTTTCAAATAAGTTTTCAATTCCTTTCTGTTCCTCTTCTCCCTCTGGCACCCCTATGATTCGGATATTGGAAGGTTTAAAGACAACCTGGAGGTTCCTAAGTCTCTCCTCATTTTTTTGAATTCTTGTTTCTTCATTGTGTTGTGCTTTAATGTTTCTTTCTTTCTTCTGGTCCACACCATTGATTTGAGTCCTGTTTTTCTTCCCCTTATTGTTGGTTCCCTGTACATTTTTCTTCATTTCCCTTATCATATCCTTCATTTGTTCATCTAATTTGTGACCAAATTCAACCAAGTCTGTGAGCATCCTGATCACCAGTGTTTTGAACTGTGCATCTGATAGGTTGGCTATCTCTTCGTCACTTAGTTGTATTTTTTCTGGAGCTTTGATCTGTTCTTTCATTTGGGCCATTTTTGTTGTCTTGGCACGCCTGTTACGTAGTAAGGGGTGGAGCCTTAGGTGTTCACCAGGTCGGGGTGGCCACGTAGCTGCGTAGTGATGCTGTTTGTGGGGGAGGGGACCGAGAGGGAACAATGGCGGTTGCTCCGCTCTCTGCCGGTTTTCAGTCACTTTCCACACTACCCACAGTCCAGTTGGGCCCTTCTGGTGCTGGTTCTGGTGCTGGTTCCCGGGTGGGAGGCCTGTGTGTGCTCTAGGACCCTGTGGGTCTCTCCAATGAGCTCTCTTGTGAGTCCAGGAGTTTCTCCCGCTGCTGCCGTCTCAACCCCCACAGGAGTTTTCAATCAGAGGCTTTGAGGCTTCACCTCCCCGAGCTGGAACTCTGGGTTACAGGGTCCGGTCCCGCTCCCCAGTTGTTCCTCCCTGCTTATCCTCACAAGGGAGTGGGATGCCCGGGCCGCAGCTGCCACCTCTCCCAGCCAGCCGCGCCTTTCCCCGGTCCGCCAGCTGCTGCCCTGCCGTGCGAGTCCTCTCTGCCCCTCCTACGGTCTGGATGTATGTTTCTTAATTTCTTGGTTGTCGGACTTCCATACGGTTCGATTTTCTGTCAGTTCTGGTTGTTTTTTGTTTTAAAATGTGTTGTTGTCCTTCTTTTGCTTGTGCGAGGAGGCACAGTGTGTCTACCTACGCCTCCATCTTGGCTGGAAGTCTTCTCACTCGGTAGTTTCCTTCTTGAACCAAAGTGTCATGGCTGGCTGGCAGCCATCTTGGTTGACATGAATGACACCATTTTCTTTCGTAGACTTTATCCTATCTTGACCAGACCAATGCTATTTTATTGGTTCTGCTCTCCACAAACTCTTGCCAACAACACTCTAAGTAAGGGCGAGTAAAGCCCATCTAACACATGCATTTTCCCCTACAGCATATCACAGTCTTTCTGCCCTTAGCAACACCAGAAGGCACTTCAATGTTGTGCCTGGGGGCCATTTTCAATAGGAAATCACCTGCAAAAAGCATAAAATGTGAAAAATAGACCATCAGAAGGACACTAGTTTATAGTGTAAGAGCTGAAACAAAAAGTGAAGCCTTATTCATTTGACCGCAGCTAGGAGTGCACAAGATGGGTGGCTCAAATTTTTCTCTACTCTGGGTATGTTTGTTTATAAGTGATCATGAAAGCACTGTGGGTATTGATTCTGGAATTACAAGTAAGTGTTAGAGAGTAGACAAGTTCATGAATATAGAAAGTGATAATGAGGATCAACTATATCTATGTATGTATGTATATGGCATTGTCTATTAAAGTTGAACAAACACACAATACCCACATGTATACATATGCAGGTATTTAAAAAATAAAACTTAAACTCATTATATAATACTTAGCCAGGATGACTATGAGAAGGCATGACCCTAAAGGCACCCAACATCAGTGACACCTCCTATAGCTGACTGAAGCAATCTTCTGGTTACTTGGTATCAAAATTCTTTAGGGTAGTAATTTTTTGATCTAACAATCCCACACCATCTCAATTAGACTAACCCTGCTTGCATAAAAATTCCCAGGGCACCTTGTTAAAATTGTGTTCATGTGTCCTAGCTATACTCTGGACCTACTGAGACAGTCTGGGATAAGACAGGACTGGATCCTATGAACATGATTCTGCATTTTATAGTCTACAAAGCTTATAAGTCAAGTCTGAGAATCACTGTGAAAAGATTTCCAGCCAATTAGGGAAGTCAGCCCTTGAAATCTCAGGACAAGAGACAAATCACAGACCCTTATTTGCCCCCTACCTCTATCCTTTTGTGAGCAGATGAAACCATACTAAATTTGACCTCAAGGAGAGAGAACTGTTCTGATTTGTGGAAGGCCACTGGGTAGGTCCATTTAAAGTTGGGTGACCCAGGAAGGTTATTTAACTTCTCTATGTCTTATCTTTAAAGTGAGGGTAATAATAGTTATCTCTTAAGGCTGTCATGGAACTAAAGGTATTAATGCACATACAACATGAACAGTGCTCACTATTCTTAGTAACTCTTTCTGGGGGGACTTCAGTCACATCCCTGCAGCAGGCATTACCCCTTTCCTCATGTTCGCTTTTCAGCCACATGGATTTCACTTTTTTCCCAAACTTTTCTTATTTCAGTCTGGATGTTTCTGTTTTAAATGATTAATTTTAAAAAATTGTATTTGAAAGAAAAGTAGGGCTACACAACCATTTGGAAGGTTGAAATGAAAAAGATAGACAATGCCCAGTGTTGGTAAGGTTATATAGGGAAAGTGGCATTTTAAAGCCTCGCTGTTGGCAGCATAAACTGGTACAATCACTTTGAAAACCTTTGACATGATTAAAGCTGAATATGCACATACACTGTGACCCAGCAATTCCACTTCTAAAGATATAGGGACTGCAAGGGAGGAAAAACTTTTCATTTACCCTTTTGGGTTCTGTGACTGAGCCTGAGAATTAAACTGACATAATACAGTTTAATTTATGTGAGACAAATTAATTTAATAACAGGAGAAAAGCATACAAATTTTATTTAATATATTTATGTGCACATTGGAATCTTCATAAGAAAAGTAAGACCCCCCCTAAAAGATAGGCCTGAGAGCATTTCAGCAAAGAACAATAAATTGAATTTCAGATAAAGAATGAATAATATTTTACTATAAGTATGTACAGCCTTCTGTTGGGAACCGTCCTGCCTGGTTTCAGAAGCTGTAACCCTGCTGACAGGTGAAAAGGCCCCACAGCTAGGGGACCTTGGAACCATAAGCCACTAAGGAGACAAAACTTATCCTCTCAGCATGGGTGCAGTCTCTGCCCTCTTTATTTTACCCTGCTTGGCCCCTGGATGATGGCTGGATAGTCAATGATGGGTAAGATTCCTCAAGGAAGGAACAACCTAAGACAGGCACAGTCACGAAGGGGCCATCAAGGAAGGACTTAGGGGATTGTAGAGGAGGGACAAAAGACTCTCACCCCTCGGCTTTATCATAGCCTGAGTCCTCATTCTATCTGTAAAAAGTCTTGTAATCTCTTGGCTGCCTTGCTTCCCCTGCCTGATTCAAGCCTGAAACAATGCTGAAGGAGGGTGCAGCCCTGTGCCGGAACAGCGGTTCCTGGTGGGGGGCGATCAGGCCTAAGAAATAATGCATAAAGTCCTGAGGGCTTTGCTAAGAACGCCCTCAATTTAAATGTTAAGGGTCCAAACACAAAATAAGTTTGTTTCCCAAGGTTTTACAGCCAATTGGCATCACCCTGTCTACCAGACCCTGACTCAAAAGGACCCCCGTGATCCTAGAAATGTTATCTGTAAACCATACCTCCTTACTTTGATATGCATTCCTGTGCAAGCTAAACTCAATAAAAGCCCATTGAGAGAGAGGCTTGACATCTTTCTCTTCTGAGAGACTGGTCAGCCTTTCCTCCCCAAGCAGATCATGTCTTGGTAAACTTATTCTCATCCACCACGGCCAGGGGAGCTCTGCTGGCAGAGCCCCCCCTCCCCCACCCTGCCCCCAGCAGCCTGCAGTGTTGGTGGAGGTGTGGGAAGACAGACATTCTCATATACTATTGGGAGAGTATAAATGGACACATTTTTTTGGAGGGCATTTTGGTAATACCCATAAATATTAAACATAAACACACCCTTTGACCCGGTTTCCCTATAGGAATTCACCATACAGCAAAATCCAAAATATTTATAGAAAGGTATTTACTGCAGCACTGGGTTTAACAGTTAAAAAAGCCAGAAGCATAAAACCTAAATGTTCACCAACAAGAGAATGATTAAATAGATTACAATTTCTTTGCAAAATTCAATTCCATGTGATGATTAAAAAGAAAGAGTTAGGTCTGTATATACTGATGTGAAAAGTTTGGGGTAAAAATGGCCTCACTTCCTTATACAATAATGATCTTACTTCCTCATCAATCAAAAGAGCTGGTGTGTGTGCTATGCATGTACATATATGTGTGCTGTGTGTGTGATGGTGAGAGAGTAGTGGAAGAGTTTATGCTTTGACTGGGAATGGGTGGAAGCACAGATTTTCCATGAAGATGAACTGGGGGTTGAGGGGGAGAGGATGCTGAAGGTCTGACTGCAGCAGGAGCCTAAACTTATCATGTGTGGTGTGTGTGCTGAGGGATCCCCACACAGGACTGAGATGAGCTTTACCCCTTCTCAGACTCTTAAAGACTGGGACAGGTGCTTGCTGGACTGTAGATACAGAGCAGAGATAGACAGGGACCCACAAAGAGACCACAGAGACTGGAACAACCAAGGCCACAGAAACACAGTTCTTAGGGCAGGGCCCATGGTCCCTGTGTAGTGTGAGGTGAATGTTCACTGTAAGCCTAGATGGCAATGATTACTGATTACTGTTAGCAGTGATGATGACCATGGAGCTGCTCTGTGTGATCCTCCATAACACCCATCAAGGAAACCTGAGCCAAGCCCCAGCTGGTGTGGCTCAGTGGGTTGAGCGCCAGCCTGTGAACCAAAGGGTCACTGGTTTGATTCCCAGTTAGGGCACACGCCTGGGTTGTGGGCTGGGTCCCCATCGGAGGGTATGCGAGAGGCAACCACACACTGATGTTTCTCTCCCTGTCTTTCTCCCTCCCGTTCCTTCTCTCTAAAAATAAATAAATAAAATCTAAAAAAAAAAAAATTAAAAAGAAAAAGAAAACCTGAACCATGTCATTTTCCTTGGCAGACTAGCCTCTGTGACCAGGGATCAACTATTTCTTTATTTTGTTTTTTCTACTTAAATAAGAAACAAGCAATGCTTTCTCTTTAAATATCCCTTAAGGGTTACACAGGACTCACATGTTTAAAAGTTCTCACTGAGTGATCTTGGTGAGAAGAGCTGACCCTGACTTTTGGATGCTGATTATTAAGAAGTGGAGATTAAATCATTCACTCATTCAGGCTTGGCTGGTGTGGCTCAGTGGATTGAGAACCAGCTTGCAAACCAAAAGGTTGCTGGTTCAGGTCCCAGTCAGAGCACATGCCTGGGTTGTGGGCCAGGTCCCCAGTAGGGTCCTCACATGAGGCAACCACACATTGATGTTTCTCTCCCTCTCTTTCTCCTACCCTTCCTCTCTGTCTAAATAAATAAATAAATAAAATCTAAAATCATTCACTCATTCAAAATGTATTGAGTGAGAATCTAATAGGTATTAGAGAAGACCCTCAAGTAGAATACTTAGTCTGAGTTCTCAAAAGGCTTATGATTTGTTAGCAAAAGAAAACAAAACTGCATAATGGTATTAGAAGTAATTAATTAAAGGTTAAACTGAATAATAAAACTAATAAAAACTACACCTAAGTGGGGATTAGAAGTGCTAAAGCAGGAGAAGGCTTTGTGAAGAAGGTAGGTCTTGAGTTAGGCACTGACAGATACACAGGATTTGGTCAGGCAGGAGGGGACAGGCATAGGAGAATGAGCTGGAGCAAGATGACCCAGAGAACCAAGCCTGTGGGGAAGACAGTGAGGGTCAGCCTGATGGGCCACAGTGGGAGTGAGGTAGGCTGGGAGAGTGTGGCCAGGATGTGGAAGACCTTGAAAGCCCAGAAAATCAGGGAGCAACAGGCACATTCAAACACTGGTTCACAAACCCTGAGTCATATGGAAGGGTTCTTCAACTCACAACACTTCTCTGGCAGCTTCCTCCCTCCTCCTGACTAGGCGGCTACGTCATGAGCTGAGAGTGGCACAGTGTGACCTGACACAGAATAAATATTACTTCCAGAACATAGACTAAGTCACTACTTGTGTTTCTGTTAAGCTGTTGGGCTCAAATCTGTCAGGCAATGACTATCCACACAAAAATGCTGGTATATTCAGCAGTTTTCTGGGGCAGAATTATCAGACTGGAGCGCTACTGACAAAGTACTCCCAGTGGCCTTCTGCACCATGACTGGGCATGTTCCCCTTGTCCGCCAAGGCCCCGTTCCTCCCTGACCCCTCAGTAATGTTGCAGAGGAATGGGGCCCAGGGGGAGGCGGTGTCTACATTTGGCCACTTCACTGTGTCCTCCCTGGTACTGTTTGCTAACCGTTACCTGCTCATCTTCACTCTGAGGAGAGACTACTTCATGTTCTTCTTTTGTGCCTTCTAAGGAATAAATATAGTGCCAGGTCCACAATGGGTTAAAATTCAAAAACATTTTCACTTCCTCCAAATTTATGCGAGACAAAAACTATATTTTTTAATATTTTATTTTTTAGAATAAACAGAATTGTAAAGGTACAAAAGGGAAAAGCAAATTTTCCTGTGTTCTCTGCCTTTCATTCATTCTAATTATATTCAAGGCAAACACTTGTAGGTTTCTCAGGAATCCTATGTGAAATAAGGTAAACGTCTATGAACATTTGTGAATATATATTATAGTTTTCACACAAATGGCAATATGCTATTCTCAATTTTCTGCATGTTGCTTTTGTCACTTACCATTGTGTCTTGCAGTATTTCCCATATCAATACAAGTAGACCTGACTCTTTCTTGTTTTAATAACTGCATACTATCCCATTGTGTGGACGTACACGTGAGTTATTTGACCAGGTCACCACTGATGAACATGTGAGATGAACAAGGTTGTAATGGATATGTTTACAAACAGACAATTTTGTACTCATATCACTGTAACTGTAGGATGATTACTGAAGAGTAGAATTATGGGTCTTGGAGTATGTATATTTCAAATTATGGTAATTATTGCCAAATTATCTTTGTAGAGGTTGTACCAAGTCACACACTGACAAGCAATACATGAGATATGCTATTTCCATGCTCTTAGAAACCTGCCATGTTTTTAAGTCTTGAGGCAAAAAATGTTTTTTGAGCCCTCACTCTACGTGTATCACTCTGCTTGGTGAATATGCAGAAAGCTGAAATAGGGAGCAGTCCTACCACCATGGGTGGCTGTCATGGGCCCAGCACACGGGGCAGAACAGCCCCAGGAGACTATCAACAATATATACATCAATGACGTCCTCAGAGGGCTTGCTGTGGTTCTGGTTTGTTTGGAAAGGGCTGTCAGTCTGTGGGAAGGGTTATAGGATGTGAGGAAATGGTCCTGATGGTGAGGAAGGGACAGTGACAGTGTGATTAAAGATTGCAGAGTGGTTGAATGACATCTGTAGTCATCAAGTGCTGGAGAGTGGGAAAGAGCAGGCAATGCAGGGAGGGAGGAATAAACCATGAGGGGACTCTGGGTTTTCATGATTTCCTGGGAATTTTCAGAGAAAAGTAATTTTCTAGAGGGATTCGTGGTTAATTTGGTAAACTGGAATTTCCTCACCTGCCAGCCTCTCATCTTCACACTGCAGTAACTTTTTCATTTACATGGTTTCACCATTTTTGCTCAGTCACCTGGTGGCTGGATATCTGTGTCTTGAGGACCATTGGCAGTGTTAGGGACAACTTTTGAGAAGGGTTTGAGAGGCTCTGCTGTAATTTTGCTAAAGCAAGTCAAGGCCCTGAATCAGTGACTTCTGAAAGGTGGAGAGGAGACTGACTGTTTTATTGATGAAACTGAAGCACCAGGCTGACTTAAGCAAACTGGTTCCAGCACTTAAATTCCAACCCATTACAGGTTTGATAAATGTATGTAGAGTTGTTTACATCTGTAATCCTAAGCCTGGTGGTTCGAACAGAAGAGCTTGTGTTTGAATATGACTATGTAAGTGAAAAATTGCTCACATTACCATAAATGTTTTACAAAAAATATTTATCCTTTAAATGCAGCCTCCTATCCTGCATCGGGAACACTGGACTTCTTTTTGCCCAGAAGTGTTTCATTTACATAGCCACCAAATACATATTGTTTGCTTGTGTACACAGAGTTTCTTGCCAGGCACTCATTAGGCTTAATGCATTCGATTAAGTTTCTTATTCACTTATTTATTTATATCAGTATGGACTCAAGAGTACTTATTTTATTTGAGGAGGGTTATAATCCAGCATTATTATCATTTATATTGTTACTCACATTGTCCCAGCATTGACCATCAGGATTCCTTCAAGCTGTGCCCTATGTCCTTTCCACATGCCCCCATTTAATTTTTTGAGTATATCCTAACTTTTTGACAGTACAAGATGTGTAGGCTCATCTTGTATTTTCCTTTCCTCGTCTCTGGAATCAATCCCTTTTCCAAGATCCCTGTTTGTTTTCTTGGAGAATAGCATCTAGGAGCTGGGTGTGCTCAGTGCTATGATGATATCACTGCTTCTAGAGCTTATCTGTAACAGAACTAGAAAATACATGTGTGTCTTATATATATTTACTGTATATGTATATATATATATTTTTTAAACACCATGAGTTGATATTAATACCTTAATGTCAATTGCACACCCCAAGTTCATTCTAGCTTCATTTGAAACTTCTTTCACCAACAGTGAGAAATCTGCCTCTCATTCTCTACATTTTCTAATTTGTTCAACCCCGCTATACGTATAAAGTAATTTCAGAATTACCAATCCCTACCTGTGGGAGGAACAAATTTACCACTACTCTATATTATAGAGTCTCTGTACAGTTCCTTTGCCTTTAGCTTGACAGTATCCAGTCACAACACTCTTTTCCCAGATTACTTAGGTCAGGGGTACGTTTGTTCCTTTCGACGATACAAAGACACAGAAAACAAGACAAAACTGTTGGAAGCCACTGCCTGTGCCCCAAGGGGAAGATGCTCCGAATCCTTGGCTGTGCCACCATCTTGTTGCAGCCGAGGGCTTGTGTTTGGTGTTTGGTCCTGGGTTCACAGGGTTGTGTGAGTATTTGAGGCATCACAGCTCTTCTTTTAGCCCATGGTGCCCCACAGGGCAGATGATTCAGGGGCAGACCACACCTTTGCAGACCATTCTTGGGACAATCTGCCATGTAGACTCTGCTCCTTCCTGGAAGGATACCCCAGACCTTCATGTTGCTTCATATTCTGTTCTTTGCAGACACTTTTTTTCCAGAATGTTTTGCTATTTTACTTCTTTGTGCAGACTCTTGAATGAACACTAGTTTCTCTTACAGCACCAGGACGCTCCTGGCAAACTACTTCTTTCAGAGCTGTGACCCTTGTAGTTCCCTGGTTCAGCCTCCTTTGAGCTGAAAATCAATAATGGAAAAAATAAAATAAAATGGAATAAGCTTTGCTAGGATAAAAGCTTAAAATAGTCAGGAGGCTATTAAGGAAGTGGAACCTATGCACGTCTTGTGCCTTAATTTTTCATAGCTGCTGTTAAGTTGCTAACCTGCTGCTAAACTCAGCTCTAAACATCCTGGAGCCAGCCCCGGCCAGGTAGTTCAGTTGGTTAGAGTGTTCTGCCAGTACAGTAAGGTTGTGTGTTTGGTTCTCAGTCAGGGTACCCTACAAGGAACAACCAATGAGTACATAAATAAGTGGAACAACAAATTGATGTTTTCTCTCTCCGTGTCTCCCTCCCTTCTACTCTCTCTCTCTAAAAATCAATTAAAAAAAAAAAAAGACATCCAGGAGCCATAAACATTCTAGAACAACTGCTTCTTAGACTCGTGGACTTCACCTCCTCCTTGCAGTTTTTGCCTCCCTGTTAACCTAGCCAGTATCCTTCCTTTGCATGAAAGAATTTCATGTTGGGGGTTTTTGCCTTTATAAATCCTGTCTCTCTTTGTTCTCTCCGGAGAACAGTTTGGGTTGCTACCTGAATCTGAGTCTCCAAGATTCAAATCTTTAAGACCCTCCAAATAAACTTTTAAGCTGTTCTACAGCTTCAGATCTGTATTGGTTAATAAAATAGATCTAGTTGGATCTCCACTTTCTCCATCAGAATGAGGATGAAAGAGCTTCCTCTCACTCCACTTGTGCCCATATCTTTATTTCCTGGCAGGCATTTCGTAGGAATTTGTTACCTCACTCTTCAAATTCTGGTATGCAGTTAGGAACAGCCTCGTGAGCTAGAGACAGGCTATTAGGCCAGAACAGAATGCTTTGTAAACGGAGAGGGTAAGCTTGCAAAATAGGTACAACTCGGTTGGGGAACATGAGGCCTTTCACAAGCCTCTGAGATGAACCTTTGCAGGTTAAGTGGCCCTAGCATTTCTTTTCAAATCCATTTTGTCTAAAGCAGCAAGGTAGAACCTAAATTTAAAATTATGTAAACATTTTTATCTTTTGCATTTGGAGTCATTAGACATGGAGGAGGGAAAGGGTCAGCAGGAAACAATTTGTGGAGAGATTTTCAACTGTCTGTTCATATTTTCAATACCTGCTTCTTATTAGCAATGACAAAATCCAGCCACACCTCAGACTTCCCAGAATTGCCCTTTTTTTCTCCTGTACTCTGGCTCAGTAAACTGCAAAGTTCCTTCTGCCAAGCACTCTCTTCTCCCCTCCCCCTACCTCTCTGCTCTATTTCTAAAAGCATGTTCAAGCACTTACCAGGAAATTTGATCCATATGGGTTGGATTTTCTATACTTAACTCAAAAAAGCCACTATTTTGTAAGAGCTATTCCATTGCCAAATGTCTCAGAACAGACAGCAATAAAATGTTTTTCTAAGAAAAAGTGATAACTGAATTTCCAAAATTAGTTTGCCTGCACTCTCTCCCTTACCTAAAATTCCCTTCAATTTTATCAGCATTTATGCAATTTTTAAATATGTATCAGGTACATATTGGGGTAGGTACCGAGGGGTACAAAGATAAGGCTAACTGGCTTCTGTTCTCCAGAAGTTATGAGTCTAATGAGGGAAATAGAAGTGTGCAATGCTGACAATATTATTAAGTCCTTATCACGTTCCTGGCACATGTGACAAAAGAAGCCACCAGGTACAGAGGAAGTTCAGAGTCAGTTGAGAATGTGTGACGTGCTCAAGGTCTCACTGTGAGTCACAGACTGGGCCACCCTTTGAAGCCAGGCCTGCCTTCACATCTACCTACTGCTCACCATCAGTGAGCCATGCGGGACACACCTGGGAACCACCTTGGTGGCTCAAGAATGCCAGATCCACCCCCGCCTGATGTTGTTTTTCCCTTCACCCCTCCTTCTTCCTTCTTCCTTCTTACACCATTAGTAATCAGAGAGTTCTGGACATTGCCCTTCTGATTATGACTTCCCAGTCATGGCTTTGCTGTCTGCTTCTCATACCACTGTGGAGCACCTCATCAAGCCAGGTGACATCTGGTTCCGCAGGTTTTAGATGTTCAATCACCAGCACCAGAGCCATCAGCTCTATCCTGCTGCAAGGCAGGTTCTTTGCAAATTACAGACTTGAGTATCTCCCAGCACCACAAAACTGGGGCTAAAAGGGAATATGAAGGAATGATGGGAAGAAGTGTTTACAGTAGCCCTGCTAGAAGCCCAGCAAATGTGTTTAAGGGAAATGCACTGACTTTCAAATAACAAAACCATCACAGCCGGCTGTTGATGACTGGGAGAGGAACTTCCTTTAAATAACAGGTTTTAGTACATACCACAGATCAATGGTGGTTGCTTCCTAAACAAGAAAATTTGACGGAGAGCCACCCAGAGACACAGATCAATGACTTCCACTGGATGGGGATAAAGCTCTATTGAGCTGTTCCTGAGGGACTCAAGGCCTGGAGAAGCTGGTCTCAGGGTTCACCTAGGCATTTCCAGAGCTCTGTTCTGAGCTGGATCAAAGCAGCAATGTCCAGAATGACCTAGCACTTGGCTAGAACTATGTAGCCTCAGCGACCAGTCTAGGCTGAGAACAGATTTCACAGAGCACTTTGCAAGTTCTGCAGCCCCCAGGAGTGGGACTTGTAGCTGCTTCACATGATGTCTGGGGTCCTAGGCTCTCACTCCTCTACCTTCCCCTGTCCGTTGGGAGGTAAGGGTGGGTATAGGGACAGACAAGCAGCAAACAAGAAAATCTACGCAGTAATACTGGAATCTTCGTCAGGGTCCTGGACATACATATCCCTATTTCCAGTTAGACACATCATAGAAAGTTTGTGATCAGTTCTTAATTTCTGCTTCTCAAACCCAAATCCATCTCTTGCAAGTATCTTGCCTGGGCACACTGGCATTGGTGTTCTGGATCAGAGTGTGATCAAATATGTCAGCAGAAAAACTGTCCAAAACAGAAGATAGAGACAGAAGTAGATTTGTGGTTGCCTAAGGCTAGGAGGTGTGGGGAATATGATGATTGGGGGTTATGGCAAAGGGCGTTCAGTATCTTTTTGGGTAATAAAAATGTTCTAAAATTGATTATAGTGGTGGTGAATGAAATGCTCTGAGCATAGGCTAAAAAGTAAGGAGTTGAACACTTTAGGTGGCTGAGCTTTATGATATGTAAATTACATGTCAAAAAAAAATGTGACAGCAGAATTGAGAGAAACTAAGTTGAAGCCAAGGGGTCTCATGCCTCTCTCCTCATTCGAAAAGTCCCTGTGTTTTTTGTTTGTTTTTGGTTCAGCCAGAGGCTGCAGGCTATTCGAGAGGAAAATATAAAACAGACAAGAGATAGTCTCCTTCATACTGTGTTGGACCTTTGAAGTTTCTTTTTTCCTTCAGTCAGAATTTGGGGTTTTCTAGGAAGGTGCTAAATGGCTGCCTGAATTAATTCACCTACCAAATTTCAGAGCAATGAAGATATATATATATATATAAAATTTGACATCCTTTAGCTATTGTTATTCATTCAACACATGTTTATTGAGGGCCAGCTATATGCCAGACACTGTTCTTGGCAGTTAGGATACATCAAGATATCTTTGCATTATGGCACTGCCATTTCAGTCAATGAAGACAGAAAAACAATAAACATTAAAATTAAGAAATCACATGGCATATTAGAAGGTAATAAGTACTTAGAAAAAGGGAGCAGGATAGGAGAGGTTTGTAGCACAAGGTGGGGATGGGAAAAAACTGCAAGTTTAAAAAAGGGTGGACAAAGCAGAGATCCCATTGAGAAGGTGTCATTTGAGCAAAGACCACGAAGGAGGAGCAGGAGTGAGCCCTCAGGTAGCTGGAGGAAGAGATGTCTTAGCCGAGGTACTGTACCTAAGGTAGGAACATGCCAAGGTGGCTAACATGGAGTCAGTGAGGGAATAGTTGGAAATGAGGCCGAGGAGGGTAACGGGGAGGGCAGCAGTGAATGTAAGGCTTTGCTAGATGTACTAGTCTTGTCTTTTTTGTTCTGTGTTTTTGATGCTTTGACATCTTGAGAACTTGATGATCCTGAAAAGACTGCTCCTCCCAGGATCAGTTAATTACTAGAGATAGTAAACAGCACACCAACCAATCCAGAGCCCATGCTCCCAACTGCCTTCCCTACTGGGCTCTCATATACCACACTTTCCCAGCCTAGTCATCCTAGGACCAGCTACCAGGAAATGAGGGACAGCCTCTACACTTTAGAGTCGATAGAAATCATTCAAACCAGCCAACCCTAAACCTGCTTCCCAAATTTGCCTTCCTGCAGAAATGACAGTCAAAGCTCATACCAATGTTTTCCCTGCTCCCTCTGCCTCCTGGACGATCTCAGTGTTTCCCGCATGGCCCTCTGTGGTGTGCCACCTGTTTCTAGGGATCTGTAAGTATAAAATCTTCTTCCTTCATGACAGTCATTTCCATGTTTGGTTGTCTTACCATACCTGATTAAAACAAATCCTGGTATCCTTAAAAGATTAGGTTTTTGGCTTCTGCCCTGAGAGAGAATGTAGAACCACTGAATGGTTTGGAGCAGAGGATGAACATAATTTAAGTTGTTTCTAAAGAGCCATTTGGGTTGCTTTGCGAGAGGAGAGACTAAGGGGCAAAGATGGAGTCAGGAGGCCAGATGGAGGTTGCTACAAAATCCTGGTAAGAGACAGTGGTGCCAAGACCAGTGTATTGGCTGTGGAGGTGTTCAGAAGTGTATTCCAGGCACATCATGAATGCAGTCTGACCAATTAGATGTGGAAGAAAAAAGATAGTCTAAGATGACTCCAAGTTTTGCTATAAGCAAAGGAAAAACAGCTTTGGTTGGCACTGACTGAGACAGAGAATGCTATGGGTGAAACAAGTTTTTAGAGAAGGGCTTGAGTAGAAATTTGGCTTTGGGGATATTACCTTGGAGATGTCTAATAGCTCTCCAAGCATAGATGTCAGATAAACTCTTGTATATACAAATTTGAAGTGTAGAGGAAAAACTGAGCTGGAAATAACTTGGAAGTAGCCAGTAGTTAGGTGGTATTTAAAGCCATGAAACCAGAGAAGACTGCCCAGGGATCAGGAGAAGTGGACCAATGAAGCCCAGGCATTCAACATTAAATGTTCAGGAAAAGATGAAGCCAGTCTGTGAAGACTGTGACAGGGAGGAGTCTTGTAGGGTGTGTTGTCCTTGAAGCCACAAGAAGAAGGTGAGCCCTGGCAAATGTGGCTCAACTGGTTGGAGCATTGTCCCATAGAACAAAAGGTCTTGGATTTAATTCCTGGTCAGGGAAATTGTGGGTTCAAACCCCGGTCAGAACATGTACAAGAAGGCAACCAATTGATGTTTCTCTCTTTTATAGATGTTTCTCTCTCTAAAGAAAAAAAAAGAGAGAGTATGATCCACCTGTCAAATGCTGCTAAAAGGTGATTACTGTGACCTCACTGACCATGAGATTTGGCAATGGACAGGTCCACGGAGACCTTGACAAGAGCTCTTATTTTGGCTAGATCATGGTGGGAGAAGAATTGAAGGAAATGGGAGGACCAAATGTGGAAAGTCGTCTTCCTGTGTACTGAAAGGGTTACAGCAAGTGTGGCTTTGGAGAGACTCAGTGATCCAGGAGAGACTGGTGAATCATGCTGGGTCCAGGTGATAGAAGCAGAAACAAGTCATGGGTAATCAAATCTGAGCATGCACCCTTATGCCTCAGTCCTGTCCTCCAGGGAAGATGTGAATTTATACTGAGCCTTGAAGATTTCAAGAAGCAGTTCTGTCTTCAGAAAGCTTACGTTTTGGTGAGAAACAAGACTAGAACAGATGAAAGAACAGTGAAATAAATATGAGATTTTGTTCAGACTGAGTTCTTGAGGAGAACTGAAAAGAGGGCCATCACTGAGGAGCTATGAAAAAGTGTCAGGAAAACCCCTAAATAAGGCACCCCCAAGAATTGAGAACTAAGGGGATTAACTGTTGCAGTCCCATCTGGCAGGACCGTGTGTTGTTGTGGAATGCTTGCCCTATATCCCTGGACAAGTGACGAACAAATTCACATGGACTAAAGGAATCTGGTGGAGAAAAAGGGATGTCGAGCCACTTTCTAAGTGAGAGAGTGCTAGCTTGGCCGCTCTCTCAGTAAGAGAGAGGACCGGCCTGGCCACCCTCTCAGAGAGAAAGAGGGCCAGCCTGCGTGGCCGGTCTCTCAGAGAGAGAGGGCCCCGACCCCTTGCCTGGACAGGCTTTTATTGAAACTCCAGGTCCATTATGTTCAGGACAGTCCTCATTTACTATGCATAGGTTTGTTTTAGGTGGTTAACTATTATAGATAGCAAAGAAAAGAATGTTGCAGATCACTTCAAAGATAAAATACAAAGTGGAGAGGTGGCTTAGCTAATTACACATGTACTTTGGAAGTCTGGCCCAAATCAAAGTAAACTTCTGCTGTCTCCATCCCAGGGGAGGGAGTTTTTTGCAAGAGCAAGTTTTAAAGCAGCCTAGGAATAATGCATGTCTGATTCCCCACGGGAGACCTATCCACGGATGTTACCTGCACACCACGTGCATCTGGACTGCGTTCAGAACCAGAGCTGAGCCACAGGCCACATCACACATGAATAGGTTCCCCTAATTAACAGATAATGGTGGTTGTTCTTAAGTAAGGAGTTGTGAACACACTTAGTTGTCTGCCAAGTATTCTGTGTGTCTTTTCTCTTTTTTTATTAGAAATTAGACTTTGCAGGCCAAGAGGCTCAAGGGAAGCTGACCCATGATTCCATGACCCAAGTCTCTCGAGATGGGTCCTGATTTCTAAATAAACTCATTATGCTTATCCTACCTCTCCTCACCAGTGATTGGTTCAGGATTCAGGCTTAAGCCAATGAGGACATTGCATTCTTCTGGCAACTACTTATTATTAGTCTAAGGATGGGAAAGTGACCACAGTGGCCTACTAAGACTGAGAGGAAGAACTGCTGTTCCACAGTTGGAGGAGAGCCTCTCAACAAGGCAGCATGTTGTCTCTGTTGCTGTTGGCACTTGTGGCCATGAAGGAAGGCAGTCTGGGGACAATGCCAGCATGTGAAGAAGAGCAGAGCAAAGACCTTGTGCAGATGAGGAGGGGATGCTCTGAACATGCCATATGCTAAGAGCTGCCCCATGTTGGGACTTGCTATGTTAACTAATCCACTTTTTTGAGTGGGTGATACTAGCCAGGGGGATCAGAATCATTAAGATCATTCAACTCCCCCTTCAGTCAGAGGACACATGGAAGTAAAATACCTATAACACCATCTGGCTCTGAGAGTTCTGAGGTATTGGTTTTACTGCAATCAAAGTAGTCTAGTCCAGAGTTGTTTCTCATTTTGGCAGGTGCTAGAATACAATGGCTACAGTGGACAAGGAAATTAACAGAGGAAGCCAAGTTTGAGGTTGCTATTAAATCCTTTTATTATTTGTTGTCATTTTTATTTTTAAAATTTTTATTCTTTCAATTATATTTTATTGGTTATGCTATTACAGTTGTCCTCACTTTCCCCCTTTGTTCCCCTCCACCCACCTCCTTAGGTAATCCCCTTACCATTGTTCATGTCCATGAGTCATGTATATAAGTTCTTTGGCTACTCCATTTCCTATACTGTACTTTACATCCCCATGGCTATTCTGTAACTACCTATTTG